>JZKD02S0191023.1:0-22592 GCA_000966675.3 Picea glauca | reverse complement strand
CTTTCCTTTCTTCAACATGGTTGTTATAAGCTTTACCTCCTCAGTAAAGTTAGGCACAAACCTCCTCAGAAAATTAATTTTACCGAGGAAAGATTGGACCTCCTTCTTGGACCTCGGGATCAATAAGGCTTGTATCGCTGCAACTCTGCTGGGGTTAATTCTGACTCCTTCTGCTGATACTATGTGGCCTAGTAACTTTCCCTCCTACATGGCGAATAAAGATTTCTTGGGGTTTAATAAAATGCCAAAAATTTTGCATTTCAAGAAAACCTCCTGAGATCCCGATGGTGTTCTTTATCAGATTTTGAAAAAATTGTGATGTCATCCAGATAGATGACCACAAATGTATCCTTTTCCCCAACGAAAGCTATGTCCATGGCACGCTGAAACGTTGCCCCTGCATTCATTAATCCAAATGACATCTTGTCATACATGAACGTGCCCCATGGAGTAGTGAATGTTGTTTTTTCCCTGTCCTTAGGTAGGACAGAGACTTGATTGTAGCCCGAGAAGCCATCAATCATGGACATCCTGGAAGCTCATGTTACCCTCTGCAGTATATGTTCCATCTTTGGTAAGGGGTAGTTATCCTTTCGTGAGCTCCTGTTCAGGTTTATGAAGTCTACACAGAGTCGAATTTCTCCATTATTTTTCCTTACTGGCACCAAGTTGGGCACCCACTCTGAATATCTCAGCGGTACGATGATTTGAGCTTGAAGCAGCTTCTTCACTTCCCTCTCCATGATAGGCAACAACATAGGATTAATCTATCTTAGCTTCTGCCTAAATGGTTTTTCCTCCTCTTTTAATGGGATTTTATGCTCGATGACAGAAGTGTCATATGTTTTGAGGTCTTTGTAGGTCCAGGCAAACACGTCAGCAAATTCCCTCAAAAGTCTAATGTATTCGGACCTCTTCTCCACTGTTAGACTTCTTGACAATTTGACAAACTTGGGATCGTTCTTGGTCCCAATGTTTCACTGAATAGTACTAGTGTCATCCTCCGTGGTCTCCTCTTTTAATGACACATCGTTTCTATCAAAAATACTTTCCAAAGGACACAGTCCTCTTGGAATATGATTGCTGGGTAGCTGCACAATGTTACGCTCTGCAATCTTATTCAGAAAATTTCCCCCATCGAGATGTTCTTTAGAGATGGAGTCTTGGTCGATATGCATCTCTGAAAACTCTTCGATAGTTTCCAAGAATTTCTTGACCTCGAGATCATCCTCGAAAACCTTCCAATGTTTGACGTTTTCAGGAATGGAGGGCCTGTATTTTACCTCCACATCATATCTGAATTTGGGCAGCAAGGGTATTTTGAAATTACTTGCTGATGTAGCCAAAGAATATGCCATTGTGTTCTCCTCTCTTGGGATGAAAGAAATGTTAAATGCTGAGAAGAAACTGTCAATTAGGTCCCATACCTCGTTTCTGTAACTTCTGAGTCAAGGGTGCTTAGCCTGATAAGCATTTTTGATCTGTTGGACCACCAACTCTGCATCACTGAACACTACTACCTCCTGGATTCCTATTTCCCTTGCATCTCTTAACCCCAGGATGAGAGCCTCATACTCTGCCACATTGTTGGTAGCTTCAAATTCTAGCTTGTATGACAGAGATATGGTTTCCTAAGCAAGTGACACAAAAACCACCCCATCTCCAGCACCTTCCTTGGAAGAGGCTCCATCAAATAACATTCTCCAGATGGGGGTGATGGGGGGAGGAAATTTAGGGGAAATGGTAGGATTCTTTCTGAGTTTAATAGAAGGTTTGGAAGCATTGGTGAGTTATAGCACACTAGAACCTAAATCAGTGTCTAAGGAAAAAATGGGATGGTTGGTAGGGTTGGCCTCATCACAGATTATATAGGCCAGTTGGGCTTCTCTGTATAGCCTTCTATGCTCTCCTTCAAACACTGGGATAGTAGCATATGTGAGGTCCATTTTCAAATTTCCCCCCAACCTTTTTATCCAAGATCTCGATAACAACATACTAAACTTGGGGGGGACATCGACCACTACAATATCCATGACCACACTTTTCATGGGCAACTGAAACAAGGTCACGACCAGGTCTTTGATAACTCCAAGACACTGAACTTTCCTAGAGTCAAAGGAATAGAGGTCATGATAGGCTCGGGTGACTTCTAGCCCTAACTCTTCCATGACAATTTTGGGCATGAGGTTGTGAGAATATCTCGAATCCATCAAGCAGTTGTGCAGCACCTTGTCATGTATGTTCAAGGAAGTGTAGAAGGGAGGGGATGAGTCATTCCTATNAATGCTGAGAAGAAACTGTCAATTAGGTCCCATACCTTGTTTCTGTAACTTCTGAGTCGAGGGTGCTTAGCCTGATAAGCATTTCTGATCTGTTGGACCACCAACTCTGCATCACTGAACACTACTACCTCCTGGATTCCTATTTCCCTTGCAGCTCTTAACCCCAGGACGAGAGCCTCATACTCTGCCACATTATTGGTAGCTTCAAATTCCATCTTGTATGACAGAGATATGGTTTCCTGAGCAAGTGACACAAAAACCACCCCAGCTCCAGCGCCTTCCTTGGAAGAGGCTCCATCAAATAACATTCTCCAGATGGGGGTGATGGGGGGAGGAAATTTAGGGGAAATGGTGGGATTCTTTCTGAGTTTAATAGGAGGTTTGGAAGCATTGGTGAGTTGTATCACACTAGAACCTAAATCAGTGTCTAAGGAAAAAATGGGATGGTTGGTAGGGTTGGCCTCATCACAGATTATATAGGCCAGTTGGGCTTCTCTGTATAGCCTTCTATGCTCTCCTTCAAACACTGGGATAGTAGCATATGTGAGGTCCATTTTCAAATTTCCCCCCAACCTTTTTATCCAAGATCTCGATAACAACATACTAAACTTGGGGGGGACATCGACCACTACAATATCCATGACCACACTTTTCATGGGCAACTGAAACAAGGTCACGACCAGGTCTTTGATAACTCCAAGACACTGAACTTTCCTAGAGTCAAAGGAATAGAGGTCATGATAGGCTCGGGTGACTTCTAGCCCTAACTCTTCCATGACAATTTTGGGCATGAGGTTGTGAGAATATCTCGAATCCATCAAGCAGTTGTGCAGCACCTTGTCATGTATGTTCAAGGAAGTGTAGAAGGGAGGGGATGAGTCATTCCTATATTCTACCATAGGACCTAGAATAACTGTAGGATTTTCATCTTGCAAATTAATAGAGTCTATGGGAAGGCACGGGATTTCAGACTGTAAGAGCTCAGAGAAGCGTTTCTTGAAACCTTCATGTTTAATCAATTCTTTCAGGGGCACAGGGATTCTGATTTTTTGAATTTCATTCTCAAAATTAAAAGAAGATGAGAGCTTTGGGATTTATCTTATTTTGGGAGCATGACTCTGGATAATGGGATAGAGGGGTTGGGTCTTCTTATCTCTGTGAATTTCTACTACTTCATCGACAAGATTCTCTTTTCTAATGGACCGCTCAATAACATCAGGTGCTACTATCTTTTTCTTAGACCTCAGATCATATCTGCCTTGGTTGCCACTAGCCTTGTCTCCCTTGCTCAATTCATTTAGTTGACTGTCCGTGAGAGACTCCTCATATGCTGATTGAGTGAGATGAGGAAAAGGAGGCTTGTCTCTGAAGCAATGGATTTCAAGATCAAGTTCCTCTACTCCTTCTTATTCCTCCTCGGCCACAAAATTGTTTTGAAAAGGGGCCTGAATTTTCTGGTTGTCTCTATCTCTTCCCCTTTCTTTTTGCATAGTCGGGGGAGTTATATTGTTTGGACTCCTGAAAACTCCTTTGTTTTCGGCATTTTGAGGGCCCCTGTATGCTTGTCTTCCCTCCACCTTCATTTTCTCCATCTCTACAGACAGAGACTTTACCATCTTGGTCAATTCGCCCACTTGAGGGTGGGGCACCGATGGGCCAGAAGTTGAGGCTTCAGATCTTCCCTTTCTCATGTCTGCGTCAACCTTGCTTCTCAGTATATTGGACACTAACACATTGGATTCCACTTCTATGTCCGCATCTTGCATTTGAGCCAAGGAGGTGGCTCTTCTTTCTCTCAGTAAGAGACAAAAATTAGGGCCAAACGCACTAGCATAAGAGATCTTGGCCGAGGCTTCTGAAGGCTTTATCTCTACAGGGATTTTATTATACATCTTATTGAATCTTTTGGAGAAGTCAGAGACATAATCTCCTTCCATCTTCTTCAGAGACCCGAACTCTGTCATGTAGTACATGAAATCTTTCCTATTGCCCCACTGCCTCAGGAAAGCATTATCTGGGGCTTCGATCCTAGCAATAGATCCGGGGGCCAATCCTCTAAACCATTTCCTCACCTCACCATCTAGGCTCTGGAAAAAGAATCTCATCTAGACATCTTCATTTTCAATGTTGAGGTTTTCTGCATAACTATAGAAAGCAGTCAGGTGCTCTTCGTAAGTTATGTCTCCTTCCCCAGTGAACTTGGGCATATACTTCAAGTAGTCTCCAGTAGGGAGAGGATTCATAAGATGGGGTAGGATTAAGGGAGCATATCTGGCAGCAACCATAGTGTCCATTCTATTCAGAGGGGGGATTAGCACCAGCCATAGGAATATTAGGTGGAGGAGATCTTGGAGGGGAAGGAGTTCATGAAGGGGATACTGCGAATGAGTCTCGAAGTGGAGTGGGAAACAAGAGAGGATTTAAGGAGAAAGCTAACGAGCTCAAGTCAGCAGGTGTTTTTCTTTGTGCAGGAGTGGGGAAATCTTCTGTAGTCCTAGGTATATGCCAAGGTAAATCTTCAAAGGAGAGGGGAGTGACAAGGATTTCTCCCTCCAATCCTAGACCAGGAGGGGAAAACTCAGCAGGAACACTCCCAAAATTCAGGAAACGGGAAACCTCTGAAGGAGGTATATTGAGAAACAAAGGAGGAGAAAATGGAGTTCCTACAGAAGGAGATGGCGGATTACCTGGTTCGGCGATGGAAGCTTCTTCTTTAGATTTCTTTCCTCTTTTGAGAACTACCTCCAGATCAGTTTCAGGCATAGCTAGAGGTAGTTGTGGATGAGACCATGTGTGTCTGCCTCTGAAAGCCACAATTAATAGAGCAGGTTATCCCTAGTGGAGTCGTCACGGTGGATTCACCAGGTGTACATCAACAATCTTGATAATTCTGATATCTGATGCACCTTCAGAATCAGTTGATCATTGTCATTCAGTCCCGGGGAAAATTTTCAACTTCGTCCGCGGCAACGGCACAAGAAATGTTAGCGTCAGAAGTCACTCCTGGATTGCTTGTAGGAGCAGAGCCCAACGCCCATCAGTTTTATGTCACGATTTGTTTAATGGGGCGATCAGATGGGTGAAGACTCAAGAAAATACATCTTTAACATAGGAAACTAGGCCTGGTATGTAGAAAGCAAGGGAGGTCTTGATCCAACTTATGTCAGTAAGTTGATTAAAGGGTGGTAGATGGAAGAATTGTGAGAAGGGTGAGCAAGACAACCTCGGGCGACAGGCCTTCGGAAGCTTGAAGAAGAAAAACTCAGAAGCCAAGATCCTCTTGGTTCATAGTTTCAAAGAGCTAAGGGGTGACTCGACTGGATCCTCCAATTCCGAGCCATTCCAGCGCAGAGCAACCAATGCTGAGAAAACACAAGAACTAATTAGAAATGCTGAGACTGTTGCAGTGATGCAACCTACATCATCCTACAATAGTGCAACTTGACTGGATCCTCGAATTCCAAGATGTTCTAACACAGTAAACAAAGAAACAGAAAAGAAGTTGACATCCATAAGGTAAGAAGTCTCAAATGACTTCTATATTTACCAGAGCGACCAATGCTTCATCAAAACCTTACAATCAAGAGCTTTTCTCAACCATCGATGCCTACAAAATACAAAGATAGAGTCTATATAATCAGGAAAATTCACCTCACAGAGGTGTGCCCTGTCACCCAAAGCTTGGTGTCCCTTCAGTCGAACTCGTACTGATATCTTTCTTTAAGCGCCATCTTAACTACGCATGGCTCCTGCAAGGAGGATAGCTGAGCCATTAAGTGTTGGGATAGTATGCACAGAATTCTCTGTCTAGTCGATGACTTCGGCATGGCTTCTTTGAAAAAATCGATACACAGGACCTCTTTGAGCAGACCGCTTGCCAGACCCTCCATTTACACACTTAATGAATGAAAGGAGGTTTCAACTACCTTCTCTTGCCGTCATTTATTCCAGGCAAGAAACAATAAGGAGATCGGATCTGATGGCACCTGGAGATCACGATGATCCCCTTTGTAACTGAACTCGACACCTTTGGCCTCCTTTACATAGCTCTTTTATTTCTCCTGGTGACCATGGACTGTGACCATGTGCTTATTCCCAAGGTGCTTTCGGCATTCACGAATATGAAGGGGCTTATCCTTGTTGATCGAAATCGCGATGAGCAATAAGCCGAGATGGCTTAATCTGGCGCCACGCGTCCCTCTAGATCTGACGACTCTTAACTCTCCCAACGATAATGTGGGCCTAGGTCTAGGACTCTCCAGGCACCTCGCACATCGAAATATAACGGAGCTGCTCTTTGCACCTTGGAGTCGCGATGGGAAAAACACCGAGATGGCTCAATTTGCTACCAGGTGTCCCTTTTGGATGAACGGCTGAAAATGTTTCGTGATGTCACGGGCCCCACTTTCAGCACTGTCAGGGTTTGGGGTTTCATGATGTTCAAAGACATAAAACCTTCACCCTTTGAACTCGCGACTACCAAAAAGCCGACGTGACCAGATCTCATGCCACATGCCCTTTAGGATGAATGGTTGTCATCCATTCCTGAACATGCTATTAGGTTTATCTCTTGCATTAACCCTGAGGCAAATTGGCACCCCCGAAATCCCGACGACCATTGATCATCTTTATAGGTGGATCTCAGTGGCCGTCAACAAAACTTTGCCCATTCGCTCGAATTGTAACTGAAAAGAGGTTCCTCTGTGCTGTGCTTGGGCGCTTCTCGGGCAATCGTGCAGACCTGTGTACCTTTGTGCCCCGATACCAAAATTGTTGCTAACAGTTTCATGGACATCCTTGTGGTTGTGTCATTAATTATCTTGATAATAATTCCACGTGAGCCTATTTCTTTGTCATATGTCTTCTTCATCTCTTCCACGAGAGAATTTTCTTTGGTTTTGTCGTCCAGATACTGTGCGATACTCTCTCCAATTGATGGCAGGCCTTTGATGAAGGAAATGAGTTCCACGTCAATGGAGACAAGTTCTTCTANCACACTAGAACCTAAATCAGTGTCTAAGGAAAAAATGGGATGGTTGGTAGGGTTGGCCTCATCACAGATTATATAGGCCAGTTGGGCTTCTCTGTATAGCCTTCTATGCTCTCCTTCAAACACTGGGATAGTAGCATATGTGAGGTCCATTTTCAAATTTCCCCCCAACCTTTTTATCCAAGATCTCGATAACAACATACTAAACTTGGGGGGGACATCGACCACTACAATATCCATGACCACACTTTTCATGGGCAACTGAAACAAGGTCACGACCAGGTCTTTGATAACTCCAAGACACTGAACTTTCCTAGAGTCAAAGGAATAGAGGTCATGATAGGCTCGGGTGACTTCTAGCCCTAACTCTTCCATGACAATTTTGGGCATGAGGTTGTGAGAATATCTCGAATCCATCAAGCAGTTGTGCAGCACCTTGTCATGTATGTTCAAGGAAGTGTAGAAGGGAGGGGATGAGTCATTCCTATCTTCTACCATAGGACCTAGAATAACTGTAGGATTTTCATCTTGCAAATTAATAGAGTCGATGGGAAGGCACGGGATTTAAGACTGTAAGATCTCAGAGAAGCGTTTCTTGAAACCTTCATGTTTAATCAATTCTTTCAGGGGCACAGGGATTCTGATTTTTTGAGTTTCATTCTCAAAATTAAAAGAAGATGAGAGCTTTGGGATTTCTCTTATTTCGGGAGCATGACTCTGGATAATGGGATAGAGGGGTTGGGTCTTCTTACCTCTGTGACTTTCTACTACTTCATCGACAAGATTCTCTTTTCTAATGGACCGCTCAATAACATCAGGTGCTACTATCTTTTTCTTAGACCTCAGATCATATCTGCCTTGGCTGCCACTAGCCTTGTCTCCCTTGCTCAATTCATTTAGTTGACTGTCCGTGAGAGACTCCTCGTATGCTAATTGAGTGAGATGAGGAAAAGGAGGCTTGTCTCTTAAGCAATGTATTTCAAGATCAAGTTCCTCTACTCCTTCTTATTCCTCCTCGACCACAAAATTGTTTTGAAAAGGGGCCTGAATTTTCTGGTTGTCTCTATCTCTTCCCCTTTCTTTTTGCATAGTCGGGGGAGTTATATTGTTTGGACTCCTGAAACCTCCTTTTTTTTGGCATTTTTAGGGCCCCTGTACGCTTGTCTTCCCTCCACCTTCATTTTCTCCATCTCTACAGACAGAGACTTCACCATCTTGGTCAATTCGCCCACTTGAGGGTGGGGCACCGATGGGCCAGAAGTTGAGGCTTTAGATCTTCCCTTTCTCATGTCTGCGTCAACCTTACTTCTCAGTCTACCGGATTCTAACACATTGGATTCCACTTCTATGGATGCATCTTGCATTTGAGCCAAGGAGGTGGCTCTTCTTTCTCTCAGTAAGAGACAAAAATTGGGGCCAAACGCACTAGCATAAGAGATCTTGGCCGAGGCTTCTGAAGGCTTTATCTCGGTAGGGATTTTATTATACATCTTATTGAATATTTTGGAGAAGTCAAAGACATAATATCCTTCCATCTTCTTCAGAGACCCGAACTCTGTCATGTAGTACATGAAATCTTTCCTATCGCCCCACTGCCTCAGGAAAGCATTATCTAGGGCTTCGATCCCAGCAATAGATCCGGGGGCCAATCCTCTAAACCATTTCCTCACCTCACCATCCAGGCTCTAGAAAAAGAATCTCATCTAGACATCTTCATTTTCAATGTTGAGGTTTTCTGCATAACTATAGAAAGAAGTCAGGTGCTCTTCGGAAGTTATGTCTCCTTCCCCAGTGAACTTGGGCATATACTTCAAGTAGTCTCCAGTAGGGAGAGGATTCATAGGATGGGGTAGGATTAAGGGAGCATATCTGGCAGCGACCATGGAGTCCATTCTATTCAGAGGGGGGATTAGCACCAGCCATAGGAATATTAGGTGGAGGAGAGCTTGGAGGGGAAGGAGTTTGCAAAGGGGATACTGCGAATGAGTCTCGAAGTGGAGTGGGAAACAAGAGAGGATTTAAGGAGAAATCTAACGAGCTCAAGTCAGCAGGTGTTTTTCTTTGTGCAGGAGTGGGGAAATCTTCTGTAGTCCTAGGTATATGACAAGGTAAATCTTCAAAGGAGAGGGGAGTGACAAGGATTTCTCCCTCCAATCCTAGACCAGGAGGGTAAAACTCAGTAGGAACACTCCCAAAATTCAGGAAACGGGAAACCTCTGAAGGAGGTATATTGAGAAACAAAGGAGGAGAAAATGGAGTTCCTACAGAAGGAGATGGCGGATTACCTGGTTCGGCGATGGAAGCTTCTTCTTCAGATTTCTTTCCTCTTTTGAGAACTACCTCCAGATCAGTTTTAGGCATAGCTAGAGGTAGTTGTGGATGAGACCACATGTGTCTGCCTCTGAAAGCCACAATTAATAGAGCAGGTTCTCCCCAGTGGAGTCGTCACAGTGGATTCACCAGGTGTACATCAACAATATTGATAATTCTGATATTTGATGCACCTTCAGAATTAGTTGATCATTGTCATTCAGTCCCGGGGAAAATTTTCAACTTCGTCCCCGGCAATGGCGCAAGAAATGTTAGCGTCATAAGTCACTCCTAGATTTCTTGTAGGAGCAGAGCCCAACGCCCATCAGTTTTATGTCACTATTTGTTTAATGGGGCGATCAAATGGGTGAAGACTCAAGAAAATACAGCTTTAACATAGGAAACTAGGCCTGGTATGTAGAAAGCAAGGGAGGTCTTGATCCAACTTATGTTAGTAAGCTGATTAAAGGGTGGTATATGGAAGACTTGTGAGAAGGGTGAGCAAGACAACCTCGGGCGACAGGCCTTCGGAATATTGAAGAAGAAAAACTCAGAAGCCAAGATCCTCTTGGTTCAGAGTTTCAAAGAGCTAAGGGGTGACTCGACTGGATCCTCCAATTCCGAGCCATTCCAGCGCAGAGCGACCAATGCTGAGAAAACACAAGAACTAATTATAAATGCTGAGACTGTTGCAGTGATCCAACCTACATCATCCTACAATAGTGCAACTTGACTGGATCCTCGAATTCCAAGATGTTCTAACACAGTAAACAAAGAAACAGAAAAGAAGCTGACATCCATAAGGTAAGAAGTCTCAAATGCCTTCTATATTTACCAGAGCGACCAATGCTTCATCAAAACCTTACAATCAAGAGATTTTCTCAACCATCGATGCCTACAAAATACAAAGACAGAGTCTATATAATCAGGAAAATTCACCTCACAGAGGTGTGCCCTGTCACCCAAAGCTTGGTGTCCCTTCAGTCGAACTCGTACTGATATCTTTCTTTAAGTGCCATCTTAACTACGCATGGCTCTTGCAAGGAGGGTAGCTGAGCCATTAAGTGTCGGGATAGCATGCACAGACTTCTCTGTCTAGTCGATGACTTCGGCATGGCTTCTTTGAAAAAATCGATACACATGACCTCTTTGAGCAGACCGCTTGCCAGACCCTCCATTTACACACTTAATGAATGAAAGGAGGTTTCAACTACCTGCTCTTGCCGTCATTTATTCCAGGCAAGAAACAATAAGGAGATCAGATCTGATGGCACCTGGCGATCACGATGATCCCCTTTGTAACTGAACTCGGCACCTTTGGCCTCCTTTACATAGCTCTTTTCTTTCTCCTGGTGACCATGGACTGTGACCATGTGATTATTCCCAAGGTGCTTTCGGCATTCACGAATATGAAGGGGCTTATCCTTGTTGATCGAAATCGCGATGAGCGATAAGCCGAGATGGCTTAATCTGGCGCCACGCGTCCCTCTAGATCTGACGGCTCTTAACTCTCCCAACAATAATGTGGGCCCGGGTCTAGGACTCTCTCGTCACCTCGTGCATCGAAATATAACGGAGCTGCTCTTTGCACCTTGGAGTCGCGATGGGCAAAACATCGAGATGGCTCAATTTGCTACCAGGTGTCCCTTTTGGATGAACGGCTGAAAATGTTTCGTGATGTCATGAGCCCCACTTTTGGCACTGTCAGGATTCGGGGTTTCGTGATGTTCAAAGACATAAAACCTTCACCCTTTGAACTCGCGATTACCGAAAAGCCGACGTGACTAGATCTCGTGCCACGTGCCCTTTAGGATGAATGGCTTTCATCCATTCCTGAAAATGCTATTAGGTTTATCTCTTGCATTAACCCTGAGGAAAATTGGCACCCCCAAAATCCCGACGACCATTCATCATATTTATAGGTGGATCTCGGTGTCCGTCAGCAAAACTTTGCCCATTCGCTCGAATTGTAACTGAAAAGAGGTTCCTCTGTGCTGTGCTTGGGCGCTTCTCGGGCAATCCTGCAGACCTGTGTACCTTTGTTTCCCGATACCAAAATTGTTTCTAACTGTTTCATGGACATCCTTGTGGTTGTGTTGTTAATTATCTTGATAATAATTCCACGTGAGCCTATTTCTTTCTCATATGTCTTCTTCATCTCTTCCACGAGAGAATTTTCTTTGGTTTTGTCGTCCGGATACTGTGCGATACTCTCTCCAATTGATGGCAGGCCTTTGATGAAGAAAATGAGTTCCACGTCAATGGAGATAGGTTCTTCTAACCATAAGAATCCTTCATGGAGGATGCCATCAACTGTTTGACACATTTACTCACCTCTTTTCTCGTTTCAAAGTGGGGAATCTCTACCAATTTTAGGATCCTTATGTTTGTGATCCAAAAATGATCTAGATAAGGATAAGAACAACTCAGAACTCACAGAGGCAACTCAGAATGTTCATAATGGCTCTAGCAGATAGATAAAGGGAAAAAATTTATATTTCCCAAAACTCAGTGAAAATGGCATGATCACAATTAGCACGTCACAAGATTTCTAACGATGCAAACAACTCATCAAATGGAGTTACAGATTAAAATATATTTGTGGTCAAAGTTTGGTCAACCTAACCCAATCAGCAAGGGATGAGTCAACATCTGTACTATTGACGTCGGCATTCATATGGATGATGTCATCATCCTTAAAGCCCATGTGGAAGGAGCATGGAAGTGACACATGGCATGCTTACATCAACATGATGATGTGGTAGCACTAGAGGCTACCACGTGTCACTCAGTTACTGACTTTTTGGACCAATCTGTGGACCAATCGAATCGTGCCATGTGGCAGTCCATACGATTGATGTGGCATGATGATTTGGTAGGGGGAAGCATGGACCAAGGAGATAAATGCACAATGACGACCCGTGAATGAATTTTGAAACAAAAATAGTGGTGTGTCCGCCAATTCTGGCGGACCACAACAAGTATAGTCATCGTTAAATATTGTTGGAGTACCTTCTAGTAGCACCGATAAATTTAGAGAAATGGATACATATATTATATAACCCATATAACAAGAAAACCAAAAATGGAGTCCATGGGGATTGACCCTAGAACCTTCACCTTTGCCCATGCCTTAATACTTATGCCCCTAACCACTAGGCCGCAAGTACCACTTAGTACATATCGCCCACGTTTTTATTAAAAGATGGATCTTCCCAACCATAGAGGAGGAGGCGCTAATGGTACGACCTTCCCGACATGATTTTGGAGGGAGGTACAGTCATTATTGCAGGTTGTAGAGGGCACAAAAATCGAGAAAAAATCATTCTTGGGCTTGGGAGTGCCAAAATCAGATCGAGGCATGGAGACTGTCATTTTTAAGTAATTTGACGCCATGAATTCAATGGTGTTTTATGTTTTTTGATCCGATCATTATTTATACAGCTTGATTTTAGAATGAGGTATGCTTATGTATTTTGCCAAGTTCATTTACTAAGTTAATGAAAGAGACTACCCATTTGAGAGAAGGACCAGGAGACGTAGTCCACCAGGGATGAACTCCATTATCAAATTTTTTTGTTCATATATGATGATTATGTCTCTTTGTTTTTTAGTTTTCCATTCTTTAATGGTGCTCTTTAATTTATGCTCATTTAATGCAATTCTTTATAAGTCACAAAGAAAATATATCATACCATGTTGGTATTAGAGAAATCGTTTTTGACTTGAATTGTTGAGTGTGAATGCTTACTAGGGCCAAGCATAAGCGGGGTGAAGGAACTCTTAATACTTTCAATATCGAAGTTGGTTGTGCATCCCTAAGGAAGGAAATGGCAGAAGGAGACAAGTGTGATGAACAGGAGAAAAAAATTCACATGGTCTTTTATCGCATGTCAGAAATGGTCGAACGAATGTATGGAGATTACGAGAAGAGGATGAAGAAGAAAGGGAAGAAAAAGGAAGTACATGCAGATGATGATGCTTCAGTAAACCAAGGGGCTAGAGGAGATCCTCATGAGCCTTCATCTTCACCTTCAAGTTCTAGTTCTTCTTCCTCTAAGCATTCTCATCATTCTCATCATTCTAGCCATAAATCCTCTTTTAAGAAACCATTATTAAAGCTTGATGTAAAATTTTATTTACCTATGTTTAATGGAGATGTTAATCCTGAAAAGATAGATAATTAGATCTGACATGTTGAAGTGTATTGTTGTGTCCAACATATTGATGAAGATGAAGTTAAAGTGCAAATGGCTTCTCCTCGGTTGGAAGGCATCACTCTCGTATGGTGGGATAGCAAGCTTCAAGACATAAGTAAGTGTGGTAATATTATTTCCTCATGGTCAAAATTCAAATCAACGATAAGGAAGAAATTTGTCCATTAGGGTATTTACATAACACAATGATGGAATGGAAAACTTTAAGGCAAAGTAAACATCAAACTGTACAAAGTTTCACATAAGAATTTAGGAAGAAATCTCTTTCATTGAATATTCCTTTGGATTCTTATGAAACTTTAATAAAGTATATTGGCTCACTTCATAGTTATATTCATCATACTTTGCTCTTATTTAACCCCACTAGTCTTGGTAAAGATTGCGTGCAAGCCACTCACCTTGAGAACAGGGGGAAACATGTTCAAGAAGACCCCACAAAAAAACCTTCCAATTTCCCACAAAGGACTTTTAAGAAGTTTAAAAGGAAGGACAAGAAGACCACTACAATAATGAGAGGAGGAAAACCATCTTTCACTCATTGCAAGAAGAAGGGTCACAATGAAGAAAAGTGTTGGAAACTACATCAAGAAAAAAAACCGAAACAATTCGGTGGAAAGGGGAATACAAAGACCATTCCTACAGTGCAACAAGACATTGGTTTGTATTTAGGAGATGAAGGAAAGATCACAATGGTTGGAGTACAAGGTAAAGATTCTATGCATGCTAGTTCTAGTTCCAATGATGAATCTCATGTTGATGAACAAAAGAGGAATGAGTTATTTGATATAAGAGTTGTATATAAAGATACCAATATAGATACATTATTTGATCCGGGTTCCCAAGTAAAATTAATATCTAAAGCACCTGTCAAGAAGATGGGTCTTGAAACAAAACCGCATCTGAAGCCTTATCCTCTTGGTTGGGTATGTGATAAATCAAAACTTATTGTCACCAAACAATGTAGGATCAGATTTTCTATTGCTTCAAGTTTGATTGATGAAATGGATTTGGATGTTATACCACTTGATATATGTGGCATAGTGTTGGGAAGTCTTATCTTTATGATAGAAAAGAAGTATTCTTTCGTCATGAGACAAAATACCACCTCACTAAAGGGGAAGTGGAATATATTTTTAGATCTCACAACATGAGGGTAAATACAACACTTGTTAGTACAGGGAAAATGAAAATACTCATAAACTCTAATAAGAAATATGTACTCATGGTCGTCAGAGAGAAAGATGTCAGGACATCCGACGCTTTCCAAGGGTGTGATCCATCTCATAAGAAGGAACTAATTGATATTTTTTCTAAGTATGATGATATTTTTTAGGAACCAGATGGATTACCTCCTAAGAGGGAAATCCAACATGAGATGTATCTTCAACAAGATTCTCCTCTTCTTAATGTGGGCATGTACAGGATGTCAATTGTGGAGATGACATAGATGAAGAAGCAGGTACAGGGATTATTGGATCAAGGGGTCATCCTGACCAATTCATCTCCTTGTGGTTCTTCAATCATGATGGTGCCAACGAAAGATGACACATGGTGAATGTGTGTCAATTAACAGGATTTAAATAAAATCACAGTGAAAAATTGATACCCTCTTCCTCGCATAGATGATTTACTTGATCAATTGAAGAATTCAATTTATTTCACTAAGTTGGATTTGTGCAGTGGATATCATCAAATCATAGTCACAGAACATGATTCATGGAAAACTTCCTTTAAAACCAAAAAGGGATTGTTTGAGTGGTTAGTTATGCCATTTAGACTTTGTAATGATTCGACAAATTTCATGCATGTGATGAATGATGTATTCAGGCCTTTCCTAGATGACTTTGTGATTGCATATTTAGATGGCATTCTTGTTTTTAGTGGGACTTGGGATGAGCATGTGAGGCATGTTAAGCAAGTATTGGATACTTTGAAAAGGGAAAAGTTGTATGTAAAATTGTCTAAATGTGAATTTGGAAAGATTGCACTTGTGTACTTAGGTTATATTGTAGGAGGAGGACAATTGAAAATTGATCCTTCAAAAATTGATGTAATTGTAAAATGGCCTGAGCCAAAGAGTGTAACCAAAGTTAGAAGCTTCTTAGGTGTAGTCTAGTATTAGAGGASATTCATTCCCAACTTATCCTTTATAGAAGCTCCTTTGCATGCCTTAACCAATGTGAAGAACACTTTTTCAGTGGGAAKTAAAGCAACAAAAAGATTTCAATATTTTGAAAGAGAAGATCAGTACCGCACCAGTATTAGCATTGTTTAATATTCAACATCCTTTTAAGATTGAGACAAATKCCAGTGGATACACCATGGGTGCAGTATTGATGCAATATCGTAAGCCTATCTATTACCAGTCTTAAACTTTTAACCAAGATGTTGTTAACTATCCTATATATGATAAAGAGYTGTCTGCAATAGTCCATAGCGTAAAGAAATGGAAGCACTACTTGTCAGGGAAGGAAACAATCATACATACAGATCACCARCCCTTACAATATCTTCAAGCACCGTCCAAATTGAAASAATTTTGACACTACATGTGGATGGGTTTCCTACAACAATTTCATTTGGTAATCAAGTACAAAATGGGTACAAGTAACAAGGTAGTTGATATGATTTCTATACCTCCTATTGCTACTTCTATTATTTTGAAGAATACTTCTTTATCTCATGATACCTGTGTAGTACAATATTTCATCAATGAATATTTTAAGGAATTATATGTGAATCTAACCCTTGGTGCACACATAGAGAAATGTTGTCTGTAGGTAAAACTACTCTACCATCTTGAAAAACTATGTATTCCTACAAGTGAACAATTCCATGTAATACGAGAAGCTCACACTTATCTTGTGTCTGGGAATTTTGGGGTATGAAAAACTATGGCTCATTTGCAAATGTTTTGTTACTAGCCTTAAATGAAATCAATTATAGCTAAATATGTAAAGGGGTGTGTGATGTGTTCTACCTATAAGCCCACTAATAGAAAATTGGGTCTATAATCACCACCTTCTGTTCCATCCCATCCATGGAAACATGTCTCTATGGATTTTGTAGGGCATTTAACAATGACCAAAGGGGGTCATGATTATTATTATGTTGTTGTGGATAGGTTTAGCAAGATTTGTATCTTGATGACATGTAAAAAAAGAAGGTCACTGCTAAGAATAATTCTAATCTCTTCTTTCAGTATGTTTGGGTTCACTTTGGATTACCCACATCCATCATATTAGATTGAGATACTCGATTCCTTTAGGACTTTTGGACTAGCTTGTGGAGGATGATGGACACCAAATTGAAGATGATCATGTATTTCCATCCACATATCGATGGAAAGACAGAGGTGGTAAACTGAAAATTCATACTTTTTCTTTGAGGCTACTGTAGCAAGCATCCCAAGTTATGGAATGAACAGATACCCTATGTACAACATGCGTACAACCAAGATTTACATTCGTCCACTTAGATTTAACCTCTTGAGACATGTTTTGGGTACCTACCAAAGGTTCCTTTGGACTTGATGTATGAGAGAGATATCGATGTGAATGAAGAATGAACAAAGGATAGAGCCTGCAATTTCATCCAGAGGATCCAACAGATACACTAGGAAGTTAGGGAACATTTGGAGAAAAGTCAAGCACAATATAAAGCTCGGCATGACAAGCAAAGGGTTGATCATCAGTTCCAAGTTGGATACCGGGTATGGATTCACATCAGAAAAAATATATTGAAGGGTGAAGGAAAGAAACTCAATCCCATTCATTATGGACCCTTCACTATCATGGAAAAAAGTGGTACCAATAATTTTCGTTTGGATGTTCCACCTTACATGCAAATCTACTCAGTTGTGAACGTTGAGAACTTGAAATGTTTTCAGCCTCCCATGATCATGGATCAAGATGACGAAGTTTCAATACCTTTAGTTGATGAGTTTTCACCTGAGTACTTGGATGAGCTACAGGAATATATCATCTTGGATAGGAGGACAATAAATTCACGTAGGGGTGATGTTGATTATCTTCGAGTAGGATTAAAAGGCACACATCCAAGCAAGGCAAAGTGGATTGAGAAGGACAAATTGATGGGATTCTTCCCTCACTTACCTATTGATTGATGAAATATTTTGATGGTCTAAAAGCTCTCAGTGGGAAGGCGTGATCCAGAAAGGATCTAGAGAAGGATAAGAACAATGCAGAACTCAAAGAAGCAACTCAGAATGCTCATAATGGCTCTAGCAAATAGAGAAAGGGAAAAAAAATCAAAGTTCCCAAAACTCAATGAAAATAGCATGATCATGAAGATCACATCGCAAGATTTCTAACAACACAAACGACTCGTCAAACAGAGTTACAGATTGAAATATTCTCACGATCAAAGTTTGGTCAACCTAGCCCAATCAGCAGGGGATGAGTCAGCATCTATATTGCTAATGTAAGAATCTGTACAAATGACGTCATCATCCATATATCGCATTTGGTAGGAGAAGGAAAGTGACGCGTGGCATGCTGACATCATTATGACATAATCATGATGACGTGGAAGTGCCAAAGGTTGCCACGTGTCACTCTGTTATTGGCTTTTTGGACCGATCTGTGGACCAATCGGATCATGCCACATGGAAGTTTTTAGAGTCTGTACAGCTAACATGACATGATAAATTGGAAGGGGGTAACATGGCCCAATGACAAGTCACCACGTGGCCCAATCAGGGGCTACCACGTGGCAGGAGAAAAATGCACAAGGATGACTTGTGAATGAATTTTGAAACAAAAATAGTGGTGGGTATGCCAATTCTGGAGGACCACGCCAACTATAGTCATTGTTAAATATTGTTGGAGTACCTTCTAGCGGCACCACTAAAGTTAGTGGAATGGATAAATATATTATATAACCCGTATAATAAACAAACCAAAAATTGAGTCTGTGCAAATCGACCCTGGAACCTTTGCCTTTTCCCATGCCTTAATACTTTCGCCCCTAACCACTAGGTTGTAGGTACAACTTGGTACATATCACCCACATTTTTTATTAAAAGGTGGATCCACCCAGCCATGAAGGAGGAGGCGCAGAGAGTACGACCTGTTGGGCATGATTTTTGAGGGAGGTACAATCATTATTGTAGGTTGCAGAGGGCACAAAAATCGAGACATAATTCTTCTTGGGTCGGGGAGTTCCAGAATTGGATCGAGGCATGGAGATAGTCATTTTTGGGTAATTTGATGCCACAAATTCAGTTATGTTTTCTTTTTTCTGATCTGAGCATTATTTTTGCAACTTGATTTCAGAATGAGGTATACCTATGTATTTTTCGAAGTTCTTTTGCTAAGTTAATGAAAGAGCCTACCCATTTGAGAGAAGGACCCGAAGACGTAGTCCACCAAGGAAGAACTCTGTTATAAAGTTTTTTTGTTCAGATATGATGCTTATGTATCTTCATTTTTGAGTTTTCCCTTCTTTAATGGTGCACTCTAATTTATGCTCATTTGATGCAATTATTTATATTTCATGATGAAAAGATCCCAGATCATTCTTCCAGGCCTATGGCCCATTGCTTTGGCTACAGTATTGGGTCTCCAAATGGCATTGTGCCTAGGCTCTCTATGTACACTTGCTGCACAAATTCTAGGAATTTTTTGGTGTCAGACACATCATGGTTTGTGTATCTCAGCCTTTCTATGCAACCCAGCAGAGTTGGTATGGCCTACACCCCCTCTGGAATGCACGGTAAAAAAATTGAAGCATCAGAATGGTTGCGTGGGGACCACGTGATGGGTTGTTTTCGATTTATTCTTACCGGCATGCTAGAGGTAGTAGCCTATGGTTCTCTATCTTCCTTCCATGAATTTGGATTCCTTTTGATGTCTTCAATATGTAATTCTTCCTACTACATGGACCCCACCATAGGTTGTGGTCTCAACCCATTAGAATATGTCCACTCGTTGTCACCACCATTCATTCTGTGGGATGCTTTAGCCCTCGCAGGTTATTGTGGGTTTTCTATGGTAACTGGTTTGTGGCCCTGTGCACTATCGTGCAATTCAATATCCATCTCGAACATCATCGAGGCTTGTTATTCTTCCTTGACGAGTGTAGCGCTCATTGGTTTGACCTGCGGTGAGGGAATTGCGTTGACATCGACGATTCCTCTCTTTTTTCCATTTCTTGCTCCGCCTCTACAGTTTCTTTTGGTGAACTGAGAATACTACATGTTTTTCATGCAGTTTGTCTTGGTGCACCAACCTTTGGAGGTTCCATCGTGGGTAATTCTTTCTTTCTCGATTGAGTTTCATCTTCTTAGATCTATGTACTCTCATGATTGTCTCTCTTCTTCTTTCTCATTAGCTTCATGAGTTTGAAAATGAACAATAAGTCTTATTTGGCCCACATTTCCTTTTTACAGTGGGCATCATAATTTCCTTGAATCTTCTTGAAGAAGCTTCTTTGCCTTTAATTAATGCATCCAATCTTGTCGAGTATGCTTCATTCAGTTTCATAAATTCCCAATTCAAGCCTTTTATCCCTAACGACTGGTTTTTTCTTTTCCGACCGGTGGCCCATTTTTTGGTCCGTCGTACATTTCTTCTATGAATTTTCCTTAGTGCGTAATGTTTTTATTTCTATCAACCATATGTTGTGTGCAGTCATATTTTTTTTTGTGTTGATTCCACTATATTTGTGCCCAATATTTCCTAGTATTTTGGTATTTTCTTTATTTTCTACTTTTGTGTTTCTTTTTTCATATTTTTCTCCTTTTTATTTCTTTTTATCATTTTTTTGACCTAATCTCTGCTATAGTACACTATATACATGTCTTTCTCACTTCTCTGTGACTTTTACGGGTTAGTAGGTCGACTGTCCTTGTACAGTTTCAGTCAACTACCGTTGATCATTCCTTTCAGTTTTGTTCCTCCCAAATATTTTAGTTGCAAAGATCCCCCATCTGTGACAATGTTTACTTCATATGGCCCTAGCCAATTCATTCTAAACTTACCAGGATGTTGAAAATTTTTATTGTCATAGAGCAGGCATAGGTCTCCCTCCTTAAAAATATTCTTCTTAATATGTCTATCATGTTAGCATTTGTCTCTTTCCTTCTGTACTTCCTGGTGAAATCCTGCCAGAATCTTGTCCTCTTCCATTTCCATTAGTTGATTTAAACTTTCTTGTATTGTGTCTCTTTCTATCATGTTGGTAATTGTTGATACGCGCAAATTGGGTACTATAAATTCTAATGCCACTATTGCTTCCTTCCCATACACCAATCTGAATGGTGTTTGTCCTGTAAAATTATTACATGTGGTCCTATATTCCCATATTATTGTTCGTATCTTCAAGTCCAAATCATCCATGTTGACATTGTAAATTTTATTCAAAGAATTTTCCAAGATCTTATTTAAAGCTTCTACTGTTCCATTTTTCTAAGGATGATATGGTGTACTCTTCTAGTGATAGACATCAAACTTATTAGTCATAGCCCTAATGGTATCATTAATAAAATGATTTCCTTGGTCACTCATCAAAATCCTTGGACATCCAAGTACAATGATCACTTGATCAAACAAGAAGTGTGTTATTGTCTCTGTTCTACAATCTTTGACTAGTTTTGCTTCTTCTCATCTTGTTAAGTATTCAGTTGCAGTAATGATATATGTCTCTCCTGACCTTTTTGTTGCTGGATTGATTGATCCAAAAGAGTATATTTCCCATTATTTAAATACCTACAAATTCACTTGTGGTATTAGAGGAATCTCATCCCTTCTGTTTGGTTTTCCAACCCTATGAAAAATATCACATTTCTGGAAATATTCCTTCACATTTTTATGGATTGTTGGCCACCATAATCCTACATGCAATACCTTATGTGTGGTATTTTTTCCTACATAGTGTCCTCCAACTATTCCTTCATGATCTTCTACCAAAATTTGGGGTCTTTCATGTTCTAATACACACCTTCTCAAAATGTTATTTGCACCATGTTATCACACAGTTTGTAGACACAAGAAAGGAGTAGGAGGTAAAACTAGTGAAATAGGAACCTTCCCCACCCAATGTCACCACAATGGGGAGGTTCTTTCTATTTAGGGAGGTTAGGCCCAGGGGAGACATCCCCGATAACCTGGGGTTTTGAAAGGGCAAAGGCTAATAGCACAAAGACGAATCTCCCCTTCACAGATTACCGCCAATCAGAGAGCCTCGGCTAAACAACCAATAATAGAGTATAACCAAAGAAAAGAAGAGCACTTTCTTGAGACAACACAACAAGGAAACTAGTACGTGAAATCTTGGTTAATACCTCATATAAACCAGTTACTATCTTATTGTAATGCCCATAATTATATATAAATATCGTTATCAACAATTTATTTCTTAACTAAGGAAAAACCTATTGAGCATAATATTGATATTCATACCAGCGACTTCAGCAATTTAGATTCATCAAATATTAAAGACTTCATAGCAGAATAAAATAAATGCATAATTTAACAGGTTACCCGGTTCTGATGCTAAGTTTCGTTGCCAACTGCCTTGCTACTGCTTCTCTCCTGCTACCTTCTACAAGAATAGTCATGTTGCAAACATAGAAAAATTGCCCAAAACTATTGTCCACCCTACCAGCTAGGAAAACGACCTAGCTCTAGGATATCTACGGATATCCTGGCCCTCCGAGCCCAAAACCTCCAGCAACCCTGGTCCACTGTGTTAATCCCAAACACAAAATTCCTCCCTGGTCAAATACTCAGAGTTCTCCCCAAAATCCTTCTCCACCCCTCTCGAATGATC
>JZKD02S0191012.1:0-13615 GCA_000966675.3 Picea glauca | reverse complement strand
GCATTTAAACGATTTGGAACGAAGTTGAAGGAGATAGAGAAGAATATAACAGAGAGAAACCAAAACACAGAGAGGTGGAAGAACAGGTGTGGTCCGGCCAAGGTTGCATATACTTTGCTCTATCCAAACACCTCTGATCTAAGTCACAAAGGAGGACTCACAGGCAAAGGAATTCCCAACAGTGTTTCTATTTAGTTTGTTTAATTTATATCATAGAAAATAGATTCCATTATCAATACCAATGAATAAACCATAGCAGTAATCCATGGTACCGTACATATGTTATGTGTATTTGAATCGATCCACTCATACACCAACATATCGTTAGAAGAATCCGCGGCTTTCGGATTCTGTGCTGTACTTCAAAAGTGAAATCATATATAGATATTTATATTCATTTTATATTTTACTCTGCAACTGTAACATAATGAGGAAACCATAAGCAATGTAGCAATAATACTTTCTGTCGAAACGCTGATGGTATAGCATTGATAAGCACCGTTCTTTTACAGTATAGCATTCATAACAATACAAAGTGAGCTATATTTGCAACATAACATTAATGTATAGTGAGCTCCATGGGATAGCACAGTCGGTGAGAAGTGCCCAGAATCCATGGTAAGTTTAGCCAAGAATTCGGCCAAGAGTTCGTAACAACAACATCAGATAGTTCGAAGGCAACTTTATAATAATCCTTTGGTGCTAACATCAATTAAATTTGTCCAACTATTTGTTGTATACCTAAAATCAAATTCTATTTCTGTAGACATGGATGATTTTAGGGGCTAAATTTAGTTTATGCTCTATTTTTCCATGTGTTTTCCCAAAAAAAAATATTTTTTGGTGCTAATTTATTACAGTGGGCTTGCTGCTTGTGTTTTGCTTTGTGTATAAGGGTCCAACTATTTGTTGTCTGCCTAAAATCAAATTCTATCTCTGTAGGCATGGATGATTTTAGGGGCTAAATTTAGCTCATGCTCTATTTTTCCATGTTTTTTTCCCAAAAAATATTCGCTATTCTAAAAATGATTCGCCCAAATTCTATAGGATAGAATTATTTAACCTTAAAAATTCAAAATTTTATACAAACTATATAAAATCTTTAGAAATTTGAATATTTTTACAAAAATATTGCAAACATTTTATAGTTTGCATATGAAGGATTAGTAAGATTCACCAAGGTTTCTACATTTTAAAATAAATTTCCATCCTTTGTGGCTTGGACTAGTGATGGTATTAGAGTGGATTTTGGTACCTATATGTGTGAGAGAATGGTTTAGTGAAATGGATAAATAAAGGAAAATACATGGACAATGTAGAATTGTTGGGTAGAATTATGAGATGAAAAATTTCACAAGCAACAATAAGATAAGATGGCACACACGGGAATACCAATGTTAGGTCATGGACAACGAAAAGGCGATGCTAATGAAACCATTGAGTTGTTGAGGGCCATGTCTAGTAAGATGGAGGGCCATGTCTATTAGGATGGTTCTCATGGAAGCAATAGAGAGTGTTGTAACAAATATTGAAATTTTGGCTTTCGGTCACTTAGGAGAATGAATGGAAGCATTGGCAGTGGAACGACCACATACATCGAACATTAAGCCACATGGAGAAAAAACTCAAGAGTCCAGGTTTTTTGTCGTCTAGGATTTGGCCGACGTAGATATCTTAATAACTACAACGCCAATCCCTGAATTCATTAAAGTATTAAAGGATAAGTCGGGTCAAATAAAGATTAAGAAAGATTAACATTAATAAATCTCATCGCAATTTCCCGATTCAGGATTTCTCACGTCAAGTATTATCGAAGTCCCGACACTTAAATCCACGAAAGGTTAAAGATTAATTGTTAATCGTGATTAATTAAGAGATTAAACCAAATGATTATCGTCTAATTCATCCCATCACGATTTCGCGATTCAGGATTCCTTGCATGTCATAACTCTTGAGGACATGATACCCGAAACCCGAAGGCCCGAAAGAGTGCAATGTAAAAGCCGAAATATATTTCGAGGATTTGGCCAACGTGAAGATTTTAATAACCACTGCTTTGTTTCCCCAAATCCCAAAAATCCGAAATCGGGACTCCAGTCATATGCAAAACTGCTTTAGAAAAACACAATTTTCTCGGCCGTGGAGAGACCGTTTTTCGCGTTCGAATAGTTGATCGACATCTAAAAATCCTAGTTTGTTTAGTGTTGTCTTCAGAATTTCATTTTGAGCTTGGTAAGGCAACCAAAAGTCCCCCGCAATATGATGTTCGTTTTTAGAAATATGACGTTTTTACTATGTTGAGTCATCATTTTCAAATGAGGATTCTGAGCGACTGGAGTATCATTTTAAGAAACGGTTGGAGGATTTTGTGCCTAACACATTAGAGATCATTAGCCTTTTCAGTTTTCCTACAGGTGTCACATATTGGGAGAATCAAATCCATCTCTGAGCCCTAATTTTCAGATTTCATATTTTCCTGTTTTGACACATGTTTGTTAAATGCAGATTTGGGAAAAATGAAAAGGGGTCTGAGGGAACTGAGAGAGGGTTTTGCTCAAAATAAAAAGATGCACAAAAGCCTCTTTCAGTCTATACACAACTGTCTCTATTCGAGAGATACAGGGCCATAACCGCAGCCCTAGTTTTCGACAGTTTGGCCCATTTTCTATGGCAGAAAGTTTCAAGAATTGGTTGTAACTGTTGTTATCTTTTAGATTAGAGAGGATTTCGACCTCAATACATATATGAAACATATTTGTAAAAGGAGGGGGGAGTAGTATTCCGGGGCTGTAGCACTTGTTTTCATGTTTAATAAAAGAGTGCAGAGCATTTTCGATCTATATTAGAGATTCTTGTGATTTTGTTTGCAGAGAATGTCTTATTGCTTCGTTTTCACATCATTTCACTTGGTTTTATTTCCATTTGCTTCCCGATTTGTAACCGTGTTTGTAATGGAATTCATCCATTTGTTAGATGCTCCGTTGTTGGACAGGTTATAAGTTGTTTCTTGCAGAGATATGAAGGTTCATAATTCATCCTTGCTAGATGCTCTGTCCCAACTATCTCTTTCCACTGATTTATGCTTGGAATTCACTCATTGCTAAGTGCTTCTTGCATTTTAATATGTTTTCTCTTTATTCTGTTGCCATACTTTTTATAAATCCTTCCCTCTGTAATCAACTTCTATCTCGCCTCTTCTCCATAGATTTTCATTGCCAAAACACTCTTATTACTTTCTTGATCATTTGACTCCATGCCCAATGGACTACTTTCCGGTCCAACCCATCAACCCTAAAAACCCAAAACTTTTTGTTACCCACAGATCTGCCCACTGTTAAGCTTATTGAATATCCTATTGTGACATATTTTTGAGAGATCCCTCTCGGGTTGGAAGGGGCAGTTTCCAATCAAAAGTGGTTCAAGGTTATCTTGGAATTTACTTGCATGCAACCCAAGTCAAGTCCGAGTGACAAAATTTATTTCATTTAAAGTGTGCTAAGGCTTGGCTCTATTACAACCTAGAACCAACTCTTGCGACAACATTTTCTGGTGTCGTTGTCGAGGACGAAGAAACGAAGTTATCTTCCTTGGAATACGACAAAAAGTTCAGATCTATTTCTTGATGGTGAACAAGGGATAGGCATTCAATTGGTTGTGATCATTCACCTGGCGACTCCTTGGTTCAAAGACTCTACATGATTCACTAACGACTCCACTGGTCTCAAAATGTCAGATTCGTTCGCTACTCGGATTGCTGCAATGTTTGCTCCTCTAGACTTTACAAATGTTTATGGTTTTCCAAACAATATTCCAAACATTAAAGTTTGGTAAGATGTCCTTCTTAAATTTGGAGAATATGCGGACGACAATCCCGCCCAACACTTGTTTGAATTCAACAAGATCATGGATGAATTAAATGTACATCATGAAGATGTCCTCATGAAACTGTTTATGTTTTCGTTGGAAAGAGATGCTAGAATCTGGTATAAATCTTTACCTCATTACAGTGTTCCTTCATTGAAAGATTTTCACATACTTTTTCATCAACATTGTAAAATAATCTATTCAGCTAAAATACTTTTTGAAGATTGTTGTAATATAGAATTTATAAGACAAACAGATCAAACACATCTTCTTGAAGAGGAGGAAGGAATATCAGAAATTTCTCAAGTTGATGAAGATAATCAGTATGAAGAAGAGTTGGTTGATAAAAAAGTAGGATATGATAGCTCTTGTGATCACATTCAAGAAGAAGATATTCGGCATCACGGTCAACATGCAGAAGAGAAAGAAAACAATAGTTGTTTGATCTAGAAATTGCATAGACCACCTCCTCCTTTAACAGAAGAAGAGATATATATGCTCCTGAACAATCATGTTGCAACCCTTGCTTACATAGATCTGCAACATTCACATAGTCGTGAACATGTGAGTGAAACTTATTCTATTACTGAAAATGAAAATCTAACTTTAAATCATGACAACCATGGAACTTTAGAGGAAGTTAGTAAACCAATTTGTGATGATGATTTCCGGCCAGAGGATCATCCTGTAGACACTGTTTTGTTTCATGAAGAAGATAGGGTTGTCATGTTTAATAACCTTGAAGAATGTTTGTTGTTCAAATATGCTTTAGACTATGATTTGGAGGAGTGTGGATCTGAGATAGATAGCTTCACAGTTGATATTCCTAGCATTTGTCTGACTGATGACACTCCTGAGTTATCTGATGAACCTGTTTATGATGAATATCCAGAAGAACAAGAAGAGCAGATTTATTTTTAATCACACACGATAATTTACAACAATCCTCCTTTGTTTGATGAATGTGATGAAAGTGTTTCTGAAGATGATGAGAAACAAGAAACTTTGGTTCAACAGGAAAGCAATCAGCAACATCATGAAAACGATAAGCCTATGTATGACAACTACCAAGAAGATCTTTGGACAACAGGTGAAGGACATAATGAGGGGTTACTGAAACAATTGATCTCTCCTCCCTGTTTAGCAACCATTGAGCAACAGACCAGTAAGTTTCAAGGCAACATTTTTGCACCAGTCGAAGGAAAAATCAATAGTGGACAAAGTGCGCAAAAACATTTCAGACAACTTGCCCAATAGGAGAAAGTATGGATTAATTGTGAAAGTGGTATATCTCTCCCTTCTATGATCTAGTAGCAGTTTATATGGAGTCAAAATGGGGGACTGAATTTTTTATTTCCAACTTATTGAAGTCTGAATTTCAAAACTGTAAGTTCCTGCTCCTAGGGCATGTTTTGAAATTTGCAGTTGCTCCTGTCATCCTTTTGCTCAAAGATGGAAGTATAATTAAGTTTGTTAGTCGAATACTCGTTTGGTTGATTTGGAAGTTTTCTTATACTTGAACAAAGCAGTGATATCGGTTAGAGTAGGTGATATATATAAATTAGCTTGACTTTGAGCACTAGAGTACAACAATGGTTTTCAGTATGTTTTCGGTTTAGTTTGGAATCCAGTATGGTTTTGTTTAAAGCATTACAACTCCATAGCCCAATGAATGCATAAGCGGTTTTTTGTTTCGGAAAGGTGCAAGTAAAGCGACAAAGTTCAGAGTTTGATAATGATGGTTTCAGGTCGCCCAATGGATGAAGGCACATGGTCTACTGTTCTTGGCGCTTTGCAGGAAAACACCATCCCTAGATGGAGCCTCTGTTGTAACAAATATTGAAAATTTGGCTTTCGGTCACTTAAGAGAATGAATGGAAGCATTGGCAATGGAATGACCACATACACTGAGCATTAAGCCACATGGAGAAAAAGCTCAAGAGTCCGGGTTTTTTGGCGTCTAGGATTTGTTGTAGATATCTTAATAACTACAACCCCGATCCTCGAATTCACTAGAGTATTAAAGGATAAGTCAGGTTAAATAAATATTAAGAAAGATTAACGTTAATAAATCTCATCGCAATTTCGCGATTCAGAATTTCTCGCGTCAAGTATTATCGAAGTCCCAACACTTAAATCCACGAAAGGTTAAAGATTAATTGCTAATCATGATTAATTAAGAGATTAAAACAAATGATTATCGTCTAATTAATCCCATCGTGATTTCGCGATTCGAGATTCCTTGCATGTCATAACTCTTGAGAACATGATACCTGAAACTCGAAGGCCCAAAAGAGTGCAATGTAAAAGCTGAAATATATTTCGGAGATTTGGCCGACGTGAATATTTTAATAACCAGTGCTTCATTTCCCCGAATCCCAAAAACCCAAAATTGGGACTCCAGTCATATGCAAAACTGCTTTAGAAAAACACAATTTTCTCGGTCGTGGAGAGGTCGTTTTTCATGTTCGAATAGTCGATCGACATCTAAAAATCCTAAGTTGTTTAGTGGTGTCTTCAGAATTTCATTTTGAACTTGGTAAGGTGGTAAAAATTCCCCCGCAATATGAGTTTCATTTTCAGAAATATGACGATTTTACTATGTTGAGTCATCATTTTCAAATGAGGATTCTGAGCGACTGGAGTATCATTTTGAGAAATGGTTAGAGGATTTTGTGCCAAACAAATCAAAGATCATTAGCCTCTTTCAGTTTTCCTACAGGTGTCACATATTGGGAGAATCAAATCCATCTCCGAGCCCTAATTTTCGGATTTCATATTTTCCTGTTTTGACACATGTTTGTTAAATGCAGATTTGGGAAAAATGAAAAGGGGTCTGAGGGAACTGAGAGGTTTTTTTTCAAAATAAACAGATGCACAAAAGCCTCTTTCATTTTATACATAACTGTCTCTATTAGATAGATACAGAGCCATAACCGCAGCATTAGTTTTCGACAGTTTGACCCATTTTCTATGGCAGAAAGTTTCAAGAATTGGTTGTAACTGTTGTTATCTTTTAGATTAGAGAGGATTTTGACCTCAATACATATATGAGACATATTTGTAAAAGGAGGGGGTAGTAGTATTCTGGGGCGATAACACTTGTTTTCATGTTTAATAAAAGAGTGCAGAGCATTTTTTATCTATATTAGAGATTCTTGTGATTTTGTTTGCAGAGAATGTCTTATTGCTTCATTTTCACATCATTTCACTTGGTTTTATTTCCATTTGCTTCCCGATTTGTAACTGTGTTTGTAATGGAATTCATCTGTTTGTTAGATGCTCTGTTGCTGCACAGATTATAGGTTGTTTCTTGCAGAGATATGAAGGTTCAAAATTCATCCTTGCTAGATGCTCTGTCCCAACTATCTCTTCCCACTAATTTATGCTTGGAATTCACTCATTGCTAAGTGCTCCTTGCATTTTGATATGTTTTCTCTTTATTCTGATGCCATAATTTTTATAAATCCTTCCCTCTGTAATCAACTTCTATCTCGCCTCTTCTCCATGGATTTCCATTGCCGAAACACTCTTATTACTTTCTTGATCATTTGACTCCATGCCCAATGGACTACTTTCCGGTCCAACCCATCAACCCTAAAAACCCAAAACTTTATGTTACCCATAGATCTGCCCACTGTTAAGCTTATTGAATATCCTATTGTGACATATTTTCAAGATATCCCTCTCAGGTTCCCTCTTGGGTTGGAAGGGGTAGTTTCCAATCAAAAGTGGTTCGAGGTTATCTCAGAATTTACTTGCATGCAACCCAAGTCAAGTCCAAGTGACACAATTTATTTCATTTAAAGTGTGCTAAGGCTTGGCTCTATTACAACCTAGAACCAACTCTTGCGACAACAGAGAGAAGAGGCATTGCAAAAGATCTTTATGAAACCATTGAGTTGTTGAGAGCCATATCTAGTAAAATGGAGGGTCATGTCTACTAGGATGGTTCTAATGGAAGCAATGGAGAGAAGAGGCATTGTAAAATATCTTTGTGACACGAGTGATGATGAATGGGACTAGAAGTTCCTCGAGTAGACTCTAAAGAATTCCAAGCTTCAAGGAGAGACTTATAAGGACATGAATAGATATAAAAGGTAGAGTGGAGATGGACACCCATACCTACTTAGGAGCTTAAACCTAGAGGAATTAATTCATTGGATTGAAAAATGGAGGAGTTATTAGGATTTGAGTAAATTTAAAACCCCATGACATTGAAGTTTGCATGCACCACGCTAAAAGAGCATGCATGCTTGTGGTAGGATAATTTACAACTGGACATCTAAAGAAATGGCAATATGAAGATTAGGGCTCAGGACAAGATGGTCGTAACGATGAAGGGTAAATTCCCTCTGATGGACTACAAGTTGAATTTGTTCAGAAAACTACAAAAATGTAGACAAAAGGAGATGATAGTGAAGAAAACACTAAGATTTTTGATCAATTGTCCATTAGGTCCACACAATGTGATCAATGTGGTGATGTTGTTGCAAGGTATATCAATGGCCTCTGATATTCTATATCCAAGACGAGTTTATCATGGTTCGAATTCAATGTTTCACAGAGTCATACCAACTTGTCTTAAAGGTTGAAGAGACTTTGACAAGAAAACAACAAAGTTCTCAAGGTAGAGGAATGAGAGGCAGAGGTAAAGCAATGTATGGAAGAGGACAACCCAATGGAAGTAGAGTAAATACCAACACAAACATAGTGAGCCAACTATTGAAGGGAAATTATGAAACCTCTAGAGGTTGAGGAACTCCTAGAGGAGGAGGAAGATTCAATGAAGTAGAGAATTCAACTATTGGATCCATTATTGGAGAATTTAACCATTGGATCTGTTATTAGAGATAACATTGATGAAGTGTAGAGGGAATGCAAAGAAAACCTCATGTTCTAGGGAGTATGTTCTTTTAAGCTTTAACGGCGTGTTAATTTGTTTGAATAGTCTTCTAGGTTCATTGTGTTCAGAAACAATTTGTCAACATTTCGGACCTGCGATACACGGTCCATCATCAAGATCAGAAAATAGATCGTTAAGAACCAACAAAGAGAGAGATAGATGTAGATGCAAAACATAAAGTAGTAATTAATCATAATCGTGAAAAGTCTTCAGCTTTGGCTGAACACTCTATGAGAACAAAGCATCATATATGCATCAAAGATGCAAAGACTCTGGCTAGAGTTGATCTCTTATCCAAAAGACGCATTAAGGAGGCCATGGAAATCATGAAGGAAAACAATTGTCTTAATAGGGACGATGGCCATAAACTAAGTAGATCTTGGCTTCATGTTCTTTAGAGTCATAATCAATCTAAAATTTATTTAGCTTATTGTTTGCAATGGTTTGCTCTCCTCCTGCTTCTCACCATATTTTCTTTTCGCTTTGATCTTTGGCCTTTTTCTTTTGTCTTTCATGATTATTCTTTTGCTTTATCTTGTTCTTGTTTTGGTTTCATCAATCTAGTTTACATTTTTTAAGTTTATTATTTTTTATCTTTTGATTTTATCCCCTTTTCCTTTAACAATTTTATTTTCTTCGATTAATTTAAGAGTTTACTTCATATTTTCTTTTTGTTTCATTTTTTTTTTTTAGTTTTGTGTTTTGTGTTTTCATGTTTAATTATCTTGTGGTTTATTTCCTTTGCTTATGGTTTCTCCTTTGTTTTTTCTAGTTTTTATTTTCATTTATCGTGGCTAACATTTGGTAGTTTATGGTTTTCTACCTCTAGGGTTATTTTACTATTATTAATTAACCGACGTCTTTCTTGGTTGTTTTTGCATCTCTCTCTCTCTCCCTCTCTCCCTCTCTCTCTTGCTGCTAGTTCTTAACAATCCATTTTATTATTATTAATTAATCAATGTCTTTCTTCGTGGTTTTTGCATCTATGTCTCTCTCTCTTTGCTGGCTAGAGTTGATCACTTAGTTTGGTTGAATAGTCTTTCAGATTCACTATATTCAGAAATAGTTTGTCAAAATTCCAACTTGCGATACACAATCCATCATCAAGACCAAAAAATAGATTGTTAATATTAAACAAAGAGAGAGAGATGTAGGTGCAAAACATAAAGCAACAATTAATCATAATCGTGAAAAGTCTTCAGCTTTGGCTGAACACTCTATGAGAACGAAGCATCATATATGCATCGAGGATGCAAAGATTATGTCTAGAGTTGTTCACTTATCCAAAAGACGTGTTAGGGAGGCCATGGATATCATGAAGGAAAACAATTGCCTTAATATGGATGATGGCCTTTAGCTAAGTAGAGCTTGGCTTCCTATTCTTCAGAGTCATAATCGATCTAAAATTTATTTTTCTTAGTCTTTGTGTTGGTTTTCTCTCCTCCTGCTCATTGTCGTGTTTTTCTTTTGGCTTTGATATTTGGCCTTCTTCTTTTTCTTTTTTCTTTCTTTCATGGTTTTTCTTTTTCTTTTTCTTGTTCTTGTTTTGGTTTGATCAATATAGTTTACATTTTTTTAGTTTATTGTTTTTTTTCTTTTGATTTTATCCCCTTTCCCTTAATAATTTTATGTTCTTTGATTAGTTTAAGTGTTTACTTTATATCTTCTTTTTGTTTCATTTTCTTTTCTTAGTTTTATGTTTTCTATATTTCTCTTCTTTTTTCATGTTTAGTTAGTTTATTTCCTTTACTTCTAGTTTCTACTTTGTTTTTTTGTTTTTTTCTGGTTTTTATTTTATTTCATCTTGGCCAACATTTGGTAGTTTATGGTTTTCTACCTCTAGGGTTATTTTACTATTATTAATTAACTGATGTCTTTCTTGGTGGTTTTTGCATCTATGTTTCTCTCTCTTTGCAAGTTCTTAACAATCCATTTTTCAGTCCTGATGACAGACTGTGTATCGCATGTCTGAAATGTCAACAAATTGTTTCTGAACACAATGAATCTGGAAGACTATTCAAATGTTCTAGAGAGTGTTGTTGAAATCAAAGCGATAGCGTGAGGAGAAAGAACTTGAGCAATGGAAAGCAATCTTCAAAACTAAGTGCAAGATTGAAGGTAAGTGATGTTCACTTATTGTAGATGGTGCTAATGTCGAGAATTAGTTTCTACATAGGTCACTCAAAAGCTCAATTTGAATTGCATACCTCACTTGAATTACTAAGAATTTGGCATAGTTCTTAGTAAATCCCCACCTAAGGAATTGCCATGATGAAGTTCTATGCAATATTGTGCCAATGTATTACTATTACATTTCATTTTGTATACTGTGGCAATTTCACTAGAACGTTGTTCATGATGATGGGCTAAAGATTACCTTTTTGTTGGAGAAGGGAAGAAAAAGGTTTAGTTACTCCCTGTGAAATAGGAAAAAAGGGACAACAACAATATCAACAATTGTCAACAATGGTAGAGTGATGTTATGTACAATAAATGAGGTTTTTCATGAGTACAAGAGGGTAAAATGTTGTCTTGCAATTTTTCCAAAGAATGCCTAATCTAAATTGGAGAAGGGTGAGGTGACAAGATCCCAGTGAAGGTTGCATTGTTGACAAAATTTAAACAAGTCATATAAGATGAACTTCCAAGGAGATTACCCCTATGAGGAATATATCTGATCTGAATTGGATCATTATATTATTTTTCATCTATCTCGATGCATTATGGGTAAGAAAAATGGAGGAATCAACTTGCAAATCCATTTTAGCGACTAGTCCTTATTTGGAAATTTGGGTCCAAAAAACCGTTTGAAATCTTCTAGAGACATTTTGAGGCATCAAACGACATTTTTTTATGGTCCAAACCTTACTATGGAGCCACCATCCATATCCTACACACCAAGACCTTTCCAATGATGCAATAATCGCTTTAATTGGAGTTCGTATGCGAAAGTTATGCCTCCCACAAGTTGACCTACCGTATTGATCACTATGGTGAGAGTGGATTCCATGTCAAACCCCATTACTTCAATGTGTGAGTCTATCCATGTAGTGTTTTTTCTAGAACATTATAGTAGGTCCAAACCTAATCACTAATTGAGGGTTAAGGAAGTCAATACCCTAACCCTATATGACTATCAGGCTATGTTAAATACCAGGCCACTGGGAGGAGAGGGGGTTTCCATTCTTTTGCACTGTATCTTGTTCCATAGCTGAGAATAAAAACTAAGAGTGGTATTTTTGTGAACACAATAGAGGAAGATAGATCCTGTAGTAGCCATATAGGCCACAGTGTCAAAGGCAACTCCACAAAGAGTGCCTCTTTCTTTGTACTTGCATTTAAAGAAAAGAGAGCAAAGCGAGCTCACCTTCTAGCTGGGTTTTTTCTCGTATTGGATTTCCCATGTCATATATTGTGTTTATTTGTGGATGGTGAGTGAGTATTTATTTATGTTCTCTATTTTTCACATTTGAATTGTTTCATACATTTTAAGAAGAAAAACATAAATTAAAGAGTTTGAGATCTAGAGGAAATTAACCTTCATAGTAAAGATTTGTGTGTTTTATTAGATCCATTGTGATGAAATATCCATTGGAATATCCACAATAGTTTATAGATCAATATCCTATCATATTGGTTTGAGTTTTTCAAAAAAATCATCTCATGGCTTGACTCCTATTGAAAGTGAGGAGATTAATAGGCAAGTTTAGGAGCCATTAGACTAAGCTTTGATAAAAGGAAGATTGAGTCCTTATGCAGTCCCTATTGTACTAGCACTAAAGAAAGAAGGAGAGTGAAAGACATGAACATATTTAAGGTCCATCAACAAAATCACCAATGAGTATTGGTTCCCAATGCCAAGGATGGATGACTTGACACATTGTTTGAGTGGAGTGAAGTACTTCACCATGATTGATTTGAAGAGTGGGTGTCACTAAATCAGAGTCATTGAAGGTTATGAGTGGAAGATCTCCCTCAAGATGAAATTAGGGCTTTATGAATGGTCGGTAATGCCATTTTCATTAACAAATGCATCCAACAATTTCATGAGATTAATGATTGAAGCATTAAAACCTTACTTGGGTAAATTCCTTATTTGTGTATTTGGATGATATACTAATTTTAAGCAAGACAAAATAAGAGCACATGAGGAAAGCACTAGAGTGGTTGAAGGGGAAACTATGAATAAATCCATAGAAGTGTTCTCTTATGAAGAGAGAACTATTGTACTTGGGATTAATGATATCTCAAGTTGGGTTGAACATAGTTTTGAAAAGGATGAGTGTTGGTTGTGGAGCCTAATTATCTTCTTGATTTAGAGGTCCTTGCTTTCAGCCATGTTTATACCCCATGAAGTATTTACACCCCAGAAGTATGTATACTCTTCCATGCGGGGGAGTGCAGAGGGGGGGTACCCCCTCTGTGGGGTCTGGGTGGGCTATCCCCCCGACTGGGGGGTTTGGGGGAAAGTGGGGCCCTAGCGGGGGTTCGGGGGCGAAGCCCCTGAAGCAAAAATTGCCTTGTAAAAGTATATTGTAATTACATTGTAAATCTGGACCATTCATTATAAGGTCGCAGATCTAACAGTAGAGATTATGTTAGGGTTTTTTTCCCTAGAAGGCAACCCTCTTTTATGAGGGAAATGTATTGAGGCTATGGATGATGGTCAATATTGTATTCTGAGAGAGGAGACTGTGAGAGAAAGAAGAGGAAGTTATAGCGGGTTTTGCTGTAGGTTGTATCCCTTCATTTGTTGGATAATAATAAAGGAAGGACCTGAAAATTTCTCTGGTGGACGTAGCCCACACTGGGTGAACCACGTAAATATGTGTCTCTCTTGTATTG
>JZKD02S0191001.1:0-12138 GCA_000966675.3 Picea glauca | reverse complement strand
GTATTCAAAATACTCCTTTCTCCTAGTCTTTATGCTAATCCTCTTGTCAATTATTCCTTCCATCTGTGGGTTTTCAGCTAGAGGCATTTTTTTTGTCCATTGAACTTTTTCTTGCTCATCCTCTATTCCTGCTTCTCCAACTATGTATGGGTACAAATCCATGACATTGAATATTGGTGAGATTCCGACCCCATCGGGTAATTCAGTCTCATATGCGTGTGCCCCAAATTTCCTAATGACCTTGTAGGGTCCAATATTTTTCATCTTCATCTTGTTATACATTCCCCTTGGGAACCTCTCCTTCCTCAGATGTGCAAGAATCAGATCACCAACATCAAATTGAATTTCTCGCCTGTGTTGATCTTCTCTCCGCTTGTATTCTTGACTTGAGCTCTACAATTGCTCCTTGATTTGGATGTGAAGCTCCTTCATTTCTTCTACAAAGTCCTCTACACTAGCACTCCTAAATTCATTTTGTTCTGAATCTTTCAATTCAGAAACTCCCCCTCGTTTCATTCCATATACAATTTGTAATGGACTCTGCCCTATGCTTCTATTGAGTGAATAATTGTAAGCGAATTCTGCCTGTGGAAGAATGTGATCCCATTGACTATGGTGTTCAATCACTAAGCTCCTCAAAAAATCTCCCAAGCTCCTATTTACGACCTCTGTCTTCCCATCCATCTGAGTATGATACACTGAGCTAAAAGAAAAACTTGTCTCGAACTTCTTCCATAAGGTCCTCCAGAAATGTCCCATGAACTTGGTATCTTGATAAAAAATGATACTCCTTGGAAAGCCATGAAGTCTGACGACTTCCTTGAAAAACAAGTTCGCAATATGAGTTGCATCGTTGGTTTTCTGGCATGGTATGAAATGTACCATTTTTGAAAATTTGTCGACTACCACAAAGATCGAATAATATCCTCTTTGTGTCCTTCCCATTCCAAATACAAAATCCATGCTCATTGTGTCCCATGGCCTTTCAAGTATGGGTAATGGTTTGTATAACCCTGTGTTCTGCCTCTTTCCTTTTGTATGCTGACAAATTCTGCACCTTTTGACAAATTTCTTAACATCTGTTCTCATCCTTGGCCAAAAATATGATCCATTCAACTCTGAGAACATCTTTTCATGACTGAAATGTCCAGCCAATCCTCCACTATGGTTTTCCTTCAACAAATTCTCCCTCATGGAGCATTTTGGAATACATAGTTGATTTCCCTTGAACAATAATCCATCTTGGATCATGTATTCAAGCCATTGGCTTATGTCCCTAAGAATTGGATTATCAGATGCCTCATATGCCTCCTTGAAGTATGGATTATCCCTATACATTTCTTTAAGGTTATCAAAACCCAAAGTATTGACTCTGAATTCCTGCATAAGCAAAGATTTCCTTCTCAAAGAATCATCAACTTTGTTAGCAGTTCCAGAAATATGCTTAATCACAAAAGTAAAATTCTGCATGTATTCAACCCATTTAACATATTTTTTGTTCAAGTTCTCCTGTCGAGTCACAAATTATAAGGCATGATTATTGTTGTACAAAACAAACTCCTTGGGAACCAAATAATGTCTCCATTTCTTCAGCGCTTGTATGACTGGATAAAATTCTTTGTCATATGTGGAGTACTTAATCTTCACTTCATTCAATGTTTCACTAAAATATGTGATTGTCTTGTCATCTTGGCTCAAGACCGCTCCAATTGCAAATCCACTCGCGTCACACCTAACCTAGAATGTCTTGCTAAAATCCAGAAAAACCAGAATTGGTTGCTCAATGATCTTCTTCTTCGGCAAATTGAAACTCTTCTCTCCTTCCTCTGTCCAGTGAAAATATTTATGTATTTTCTTCACCATATCCATCATTGGTGCACTAATTCCACTGAAGTTTTTGATGAATTTCCTGTAGAAGCTAGCCAAACCATGGAAGCTTCAAACTTCAAACACGCTCTTCGGTGATAGCCAATTCTTAATCACCTTTATCTTTTCTAGATCCATCTTTAGTTCATTTGTAGAGATAACAAAACCCAAATAAATGAGTTATGTCCTCATAAATGATGATTTATTCATATTGATCAACAATTTCTCCTGCTGTAATCTCCTCATTACTGAAGCTAAATTCTTTAAGTGTTCTTCTTTTTCTTTGCTAAAAATTAATATATCATCAAGATATATAATGACAAATTTCGCAATGAAATCCTTCAGGACTTCGTTCATCAACCTCATGAAAGCACTGGGTGAATTTGTTAAGCCAAATGGCATGAAAATACATTCATATATCCCCTCATTCTTCTTGAATGTTGTCTTCCATTCATCACCTTCTCTCATTATAATTTGATGATACCCACTTTTCAAATCAATCTTTGAAAAAATCTTCCTCGACTCAAGCCATCCATCAATTCATCCATCCTTGGTAATGGAAATCTATATTTGATGGTAATCTTATTGATTTCCTTTGAGTCTGTACACATTCTCCATCTTCCATCTTTATTTGGGATAAGCACTGTCGAAACAACACATGGACTCAAGCTTTCTCGAATCAATCCCTTGTCCATTAAGTCCTGGACCTGTCTCTTAACTTCTTCATTTTCCTATGGCGTCAACCTATACACGACTTTGTTCGACAAACTAGCTCTAGGTATAAGATCAATATGATGACTTATACTCCTGATAGGTGGCAATGAACAAGGTAGTTTGTCCACTACTATATCAGCAAATTCTCCCAGCAACTCCTGGATTTCTTTTGGTAAATCATCTATCCTTGTACTGGTCAAAACAATTCTGGGCTTCCTAACCACAATAATTTGTGTGTCTTCCTTCTTCTTAATCTCATTAAGAAGTTTCTTCCCACTCATAAGAAGTAAAGTGTTACTCGTCTCTATTTTCACTTCTTGGTTTGTAATCGACAACAACATGTGAGTCCTACCATTTTTCTCCAGGGTGTACATGTTCTTTCTCCCATCATGAACTACATTTTTTTCATATTTCCATGGTCTACCCAACAATAGATGAAAAACATCCATAGGAATGATATCACATAATATTTCATCTTTATATCCTCCTATTTAAAATTCAACTAAACATTGTTTAGTGACATCTACCTGATATCATTTTTGTAGCCACAAAACTCGGTATGGGATTGGATGTACAAGAGTCTCGAGCTCCATCTTTTCTTCCATCTCTATAGATACGAGATTGTTTGTGTTACCGCTGTCCACTATGAACTTGCATACTCTATCCTTAATTTTGCAAGCAATCCTAAATAGACTGTTTCTTTGAGCTGGGTTCTCTTCCTTCTTCTGTGGCTTCAAGAGAACTTTCCTCATCATCAAAGATCTTTCACCCTCAGCGTCTTATGCCTCAACATTCCATCCTTGCGCTTCAAAAATGTGTGTTTCACCACCATATTTCTTCTTATTTGGACACTCATAGGATTTATGTCTAATTTTTTCACAGACAAAGCATTTCACTTCACCTCCTCTACCTTTTCCTCTTCCTCTGGCTCGAGGAAAAGTATTTCTATCAGCAGACTACCTTCCTTGTGAGCTTCCTCCTCTCTCAGGTTGAGTTTTAGGTTTCTTTCCCTCTTCTTTAGGTGTCTAAGTTCTGGCTTGGGCAATTGTTTTGCCTCTGTCTTGACTTCTAAATTGACCTCTTTGACCTTGATTCTGGCTCAGCTTCTCTTAATCTTTCAGAGCTATCTTATAAGCATATTCCACATTTCAAATGGCCACCATACTCATCTCATGTTGAATGTCATATCACAGACCATTCATGTACTTGAAAACTTTTTCATCATCGCCTTCCCGATGACCTACTCTAATGTTTATCCTGTAGAATTCTTCAGTGTATTCTTTCACTGACATCAGCTTCTGTCTCAAATTATGCATCCTCCAAAATAGAGTGATTTGATAATCCCTGAGTATAAATTTTACTTTCATCTTTGCAACATTTCTATCCCAACTTTTGATTTTTTTCTTGCCCTTGTAGCGTCTGTCAGCCTGTAGTTCATCCCACCACAGTGTTGCATGCCCTTTAAGTCTGGTAACAACATGTTTGACCTTCTTATCTTCCTCGACATCCTCATAGTCGAAGTATTTTTCTGGAGCTCTAATCCAGTCTAGAAGTTCTTCAACACCCAAGTTTCTCTCATACACTGGAATGTCCATTTTTTCTCTAGCACCTATCCTTGCAACAACCTTGAATAAGCATTCATCTGTAGCATCTTTGACTGCAACTTCTTCTCCTTCATTTCCATTTTCATTTTCACTTTCAGCCTCATTGATATCCCTAACATCGACTGTGTGCCTCTGTGCCATCTCCATGGCATCAAGCGTGGCATGTAATTCACACATTTCTCTTTTCACTGCTAGATCAGGCATTGGCTTGTCTCTTCTTCTCGGCAACATGGTTGAAATTGTTTTTCTCTTTTCTCTCTGCTACAGAAAGAGAAGAATTTGTTATGGGTTCTGATACCACTTGATAACGTAGACCCTGAGCCTTTGTCCGAGATCCGCACAGGATCCTTCTAATTTATCCTCGAGTCAAAGCAGCTCCCTCAGACCACTATTGGAACCTCGAATTACACAATCCACAATTCCTTCATGAAATCTCACCCTACACAACTTAACACCAAGTGTGAGCCTTACATATCCATGCAACCACAACCTGGGCTTTAGCACAAGTGCCTTTCGTGACTCGTGATCTCGCGAGTTTGTGAATTGAAGACCCTCGACTCCAAACTTTCGATACCCGAGATGGGATATGGGTATGGATCCTTCCTCGCTAGCACCTCCACAAGCAATCACTGGCTAGGGCCCAACTCTATCACCCCTTGCAACTCACAAATTTGGGGGTTGGAGTGTTAATCCCTCGTGCTCCTCCTTTGCAAATCCCCGAGAAGTGATAAGTCAACAATGGGTTGTCTCCTTCCCAGGTGATGCGTGTCCCCCACCTATCACCCACTTCCATATTTTCTGTACACTCTATGTTTGCACCATCTGTCAACCATGTGGTATCCACCTAATAGACGTGACGCATGTTCGCCCGAGTCCTTGGTGCTCAACACTTCATGACTTCGCAGTTGAAAATAAATTCTTCCAATGACCGAACTCCCGATACGCGATACCTTCCGAAGGTTCTGATCCAATAGTTCTCCCATGATTTGGATCCAATGGTCTAGATCTCCTTCCCTTCTCCTCACAACTCAAAACTTCATGAAACTGATAAATTTGGTCTTCCCTCCAAACTCACGAACCTCGAGTTCACGAAATGATCCAACGATGTGGGTTGAAACGAGATCAATGACTCATATCAAACCACGATCAACGGTTCACGTCAATTCTTGATATTAGGGTGGTAGATTCATCCAATTCCTAACCACCTTATAGCTCCTCTGGATCCTATGGTCCTCGCCATTTCATCAGCTCTCCACGGATAATTTTGACCACCTGATTCACTCCTCAATGGCTTCTTCCCAACGATTGAGTGTTCTCCCTCTTGAACTTAATTTCTATGAGATGGTTTTGATTCCCATCTCCCTTTGAACACTTCAAAGGTGTTATCCTTCCTGATCTTTCACTTGTATACTCAAGCTTCCCAAAAGGATCCTTGCATGCACTCCTTGTGGAAAACCTTCAAATAACCTCTAGTTATTTGAGTCTCAGACCCTGTGCACTCTTTGCAACAGTAGTCCTTCAACATTCTCCTTAGTTGATAAGTTCTAAGACTTCCACCATCCTGTGTACACCCTGCACGACTCTGTTCTTCTCTTGCACTTCTTTTGGTATGAGAACAATGATATCTCTCATGATATTTCTGAGATAAAACTCAGACCCCCTTCAACGCACACCTTGCGGACGTTCACTGCACTCCTTGCAGGAATTCTCAAGAAGAGAAACAATTGAATCTCATTATTATTCTTTCTCAGACTTCATACATTCAACATGAAATCATACACACAACACAACATTTAAATAAATGCATAACAGAGAAAAAAATCAACTGTAAACATATCATGCAACAAATGTAAACAGTAAGCATCATAACAACATGAAAGTTGAGTCAAAGATTCATATATTAACTCAAGTTCTCTTGTACATGGGTTCTTCTCTACTGCTCTCTGCTACAGCTCTATAGCTTATGAATTCTGAATGATCATCCAAAATTACAATGATACAAGGGTGAGGGTGTCTATATCCATTTTCCCTCCTACGCTTCTAAACGCTCTAATCTATTAAATTAAATCTACCTACTTTACATTAAAATACTTAAATGCCTATTACATTTGACAGATGAGAGTAATTTCTCTAGATCTGTTCATATCTCCAAGACATAAATGTAAGTGCGCTTCTCCTAGCTATGACATTAATGCTTCATATTTCAAAATTCAAAATGTTTTCATAAAAATGTGCCCCTTTTTCATCTGCACGTCCAGTTGTTCCTTTGGCTAGGCACGTGCTTTGGCTTTGTACGATGCTCCTGCATCACAAACTCAAGAGTATCTACGAAGGTGATCCAAAATTTAAGGAGGTCAATATTCAATGACATAGAGAAGAATTTGAAAATTTGAAGATAAATGAAAAGGAAGATATTGNGGTAACAACATGTTTGACCTTCTTATCTTCCTCGACATCCTCATAGTCGAAGTATTTTTCTGGAGCTCTAATCCAGTCTAGAAGTTCTTCAACACCCAAGTTTCTCTCATACACTAGAATGTCCATTTTTTCTCTAGCACCTATCCTTGCAACAACCTTGAATAAGCATTCATATGTAGCATCTTTGACTGCAACTTCTTCTCCTTCATTTCCATCCTCATTTTCACTTTCAGCCTCATTGATATCCCTAACATCGACTGTGTGCCTCTGTGCCATCTCCATGGCATCAAGCCTGGCACGTAACTCACACATTTCTCTTTTCACTGCTAGATCAGGCATTGGCTTGTCTCTTCTTCTCGGCAACATGGCTGAAATTGTTTTTCTCTTTTCTCTCTGCTACAGAAAGAGAAAAATTTGTTATGGGCTCTAATACCACTTGATAACGCAGACCCCGAGCCTTTGTCCGAGATCCGCATAGGATCCTTCTAATTTATCCTCGAGTCAAAGCAGCTCCCTCAGACCACTATTGGAACCTCGAATTACACAATCCACAATTCCTTCATGAAATCTCGCCCTACACAACTTAACACCAGGTGTGAGCCTTACATATCCATGCAACCACAACTTGGGCCTTAGCACAAGTGCCTTTCGTGACTCGTGATCTCGCGAGTTTGTGAATTGAAGACCCTCGACTCCAAACTTTCGATACCCGAGATGGGATACGGGTATGGATCCTTCCTCGCTAGCACCTCCACAAGCAATCACTGGCTAGGGCCCAACTCTAGCACCCCTTGCAACTCACAAATTTTGGGGTTGGAGTGTTAATCCCTTGTGCTCCTCCTTTGCAAATCCCCGAGACGTGATAAGTCAACAATGGGTTGTCTCCTTCCTAGGTGATGCGTGTCCCCCACCTATCACCCACTTCCATATTTTCTGTACACTCTATGTTTGCACCATCTGTCAACCATGTGGTCTCCACCTAATAGACGTGACGCATGTTCGCTTGATTCCTCGGTGCTCAACACTTCGTGACTTCGCAGTCGAAAATAAATTCTTCCAATGACCGAACTCCCGATACGCGATACCTTCCGAAGGTTCTGATCCAACAGTTCTCCCATGATTTGGATCTAATGGTCTGGATCTCCTTCCCTGCTCCTCACAACTCAAAACTTCATGAAACTGAGAAATTTGGTCTTCCCTCCAAACTCACGAACCTCGAGTTCACGAAATGATCCAATGATGTGGGTTGAAACGAGATCAATGACTCATATCAAACCACGATCAACGGTTCACGTCAATTCTTGATATTAAGGTGGTAGATTCATCCAATTCCTAACCACCTTATAGCTCCTCTGGATCCTATGGTCCTCTCCATTTCATCAGCTCTCCACGGATAATTTTGACCACCTGATTCACTCCTCAATGGCTTCTTCCCAACGATTGAGTGTTCTCCCTCCTGAACTTAATTTCTATGAGATGGTGTTGATTCCCATCTCCCTTTGAACACTTCAAAGGTGTTATCCTTCCTGATATTTCACTTGTATACTCAAGCTTCCTAAAAGGATCCTTGCATGCACTCCTTGTGGAAAACCTTCAAATAACCTCTAGTTATTTGAGTCTCAGACCCTGTGCACTCTTTGAAACAGTAGTCCTTCAACATTCTCCTTAGTTGATAAGTTCTAAGACTTCCACCAGCCTGTGTACACCCTGCACGACTCTGTTCTTCTCTTGCACTTCTTTTGGTATGAGAACAATGATATCTCTCATGAGATTTTTGAGATAAAACTTAGAACCCCTTCAACGCACACCTTGCGGACGTTCACTGCACTCCTTGCAGGAATTCTCAAGAAGAGAAACAATTGAATCTCATTATTATTCTTTCTCAGACTTCATACATTCAACATGAAATCATACACACAACACAACATTTAAATAAATGCATAACAGAGAAAAAAATCAACTGTAAACATATCATGCAACAAATGTAAACAGTAAGCATCATAACAACATGAAAGTTGAGTCAAAGATTCATATATTAACTCAAGTTCTCTTGTACATGGGTTCTTCTCTACTGCTCTCTGCTACAGCTCTATAGCTTATGAATTCTGAATGATCATCCAAAATTACAATGATACAAGGGTGAGGGTGTCTATATCCATTTTCCCTCCTACGCTTCTAAACGCTCTAATCTATTAAATTAAATCTACCTACTTTACATTAAAATACTTAAATGCCTATTACATTTGACAGATGAGAGTAATTTCTCTAGATCTGTTCATATCTCCAAGACATAAATGTAAGTGCGCTTCTCCTAGCTATGACATTAATGCTTCATATTTCAAAATTCAAAATGTTTTCATAAAAATGTGCCCCTTTTTCATCTGCACGTCCAGTTGTTCCTTTGGCTAGGCACGTGCTTTGGCTTTGTACGATGCTCCTGCATCACAAACTCAAGAGTATCTACGAAGGTGATCCAAAATTTAAGGAGGTCAATATTCAATGACATAGAGAAGAATTTGAAAATTTGAAGATAAATGAAAAGGAAGATATTGYAGCCTAATTTCTTAAAKTCAATGATTTTGTTAATGATATCAGAGGATTAGGTGAAGAKCTCAATGAATCCTTGGTTGTAAAAAAAATGTTGAGATCAYTTCTCTTGATTTATAATGCTAAGGTCTTCATCATTGAAGAAACTAGGAAATTGACCAAATGACAATGGATGAATTACATGGGTTTCTTATAGAATATGAAATGAGAACAGGTACAGAAAGGACCAGCCTATAATGCTCCCCTGGCCTTAATCCCACTAGCTGGGCAAAACACTACTGTGCGGAACAACATCTTTCTCTTACTTAATTAATAACATGCATTTAAATCAAATTAAACACATTTAACTTAGAGTAAGCACAAGATTATTGCTAACATAACTCATCCTCTGCATTAACAATAATTCATATGGACATAGAATACATGTTACGTATAAGCATCACAGACATGCATATAATTATAAATTAAGTACAAAATTAACACTTATCATTTGTTACTGGCGTAATTCCACCAACCATGTGCAGGCCCTCAACGAACCTCCCAGCGTTAGACCATTCTTCTCATCACTCTCAACAGTGGGTCACCCCCAAGTTGGGACTAATCTCCACCCAAGGCAAGGAATCCTAGTCTAGGTTGAGTTTACAGGGAAATCTAAACCGAATAACTGGAAGTATTCTTCCCAGGATGCCTTCTTACGCCCACTATTAATAGACTCTCATTCCCCACATGCCTGTTCCACCCAATAGTATACACCTTCAGAAGAACAGTCCATCAATGCTTCACCTCCCTCTCTAGGCCTAGGAAATAGGCCAAATCGGGAATTCTTATAGCTCTGAAGTTGGTGCTGGACTCTCTTTGGGAGAAAACCACTTTTCAACAGACTCTCTCACCTGAAGGGAGTTTCTCATAGGCTTAACAACTTGCTTCTTCTACCACAGGCCTGACAACCCTCTTCTTCAACAACCCTTCGACTCAATTCCAATAGGGTGAGGGAAACCACAACAACATCAAGCACTTAGTTGACACCAGGATGACGACCACAACAGAAAATGGGAATAATGCCACAAATGGAAACGACCAGACGCTAAAAAAAAACACACTCAGGTGATTATCCAGTTGTTGGGTTCTACAGAAGACAGAAATCAGCTCGTGATTTACCGGTTATAGGATGCGTGACATGAAATTATCCAGAGGTTGAGGATGGAGGCCAAACGCGGAGACCAGACGAGAATACACCGAACAATCACAAAGGTCTCATGGTTTCTTTTTTCAGTGTTGTGTGGGATATGCCCAGCTCATACGCAGAGGTCACATTGTTTAAACAACAAACCACAGAATGGAGAATGAACCCCCATCATGGCTCAACTCAACAGTTTTAACTGCATGCACTTGGGTTGACACTTGTCACCCATGAAGCTCGTTCCTTCCCATTTGGAAGTCACTCGTCCTTCCAAATAACTNCTGCATCACAAACTCAAGAGTATCTACGAAGGTGATCCAAAATTTAAGGAGGTCAATATTCAATGACATAGAGAAGAATTTGAAAATTTGAAGATAAATGAAAAGGAAGATATTGCAGCCTAATTTCTTAAATTCAATGATTTTGTTAATGATATCAGAGGATTAGGTGAAGATCTCAATGAATCCTTGGTTGTAAAAAAAATGTTGAGATCATTTCTCTTGATTTATAATGCTAAGGTCTTCATCATTGAAGAAACTAGGAAATTGACCAAATGACAATGGATGAATTACATGGGTTTCTTATAGAATATGAAATGAGAACAGGTACAAAAAGGACCAGCCTATAATGCTCCCCTGGCCTTAATCCCACTAGCTGGGCAAAACACTACTGTGCGGAACAACATCTTTCTCATACTTAATTAATAACATGCATTTAAATCAAATTAAACACATTTAACTTAGAGTAAGCACAAGATTACTGCTAACATAAATAATCCTCGGCATTAACAATAATTCATATGGACATAGAATACATGTTACGTATAAGCATCACAGACATGCATATAATTATAAATTAAGTACAAAATTAACACTTATCATTTGTTACTAGCGTAATTCCACCAACCATGTGCAGGCCCTCAACGAACCTCCCAACGTTAGACCATTCTTCTCATCACTCTCAACAGTGGGTCACCCCCAAGTTGGGACTAAGCTCCACCCAAGGCAAGGAATCCTAGTCTAGGTTGAGTTTACAGGGAAATCTACACCGAATAACTAGAAGTATTCTTCCCAGGATGCCTTCTTACGCCCACTATTAACAGACTCTCATTCCCCACATGCCTGTTCCACCCAATAGTATACACCTTTAGAAGCACAGTCCATCGATGCTTCACTTCCCTCTCTAAGCCTAGGCAATAGGCCAAATCGGGAATTCTTAGAGCTCTGAAGTTGGTGCTGGACTCTCTTTGGGAGAAAACCACTTCCCAACAGACTCTCTCACCTAGAGGGAGTTTCTCATAGGCCTAACAACTTGCTTCTTCTACCATAGGCCTGACAACCCTCTTCTTCAACAACCCTTCGACTCAATTCCAATAGGGTGAGGGAAACCGCAACAACATCAAGCACTTAGTTGACACCAGGATGACGACCACAACAGAAAATGGGAATAATGCCACAAATGGAAACGACCAGACGCTAAAAAAAAACACACTCAGGTGATTATCCAGTTGTTGGGTTCTACAGAAGACAGAAATCAGCTCGTGATTTACCGGTTATAGGATGCGTGACATGAAATTATCCAGAGGTTGAGGATGGAGGCCAAACGCGGAGACCAGACGAGAATACACCGAACAATCACAAAGGTCTCATGGTTTCTTTTTTCAGTGTTGTGTGGGATATGCCCAGCTCATACGCAGAGGTCACATTGTTTAAACAACAAACCACAGAATGGAGAATGAACCCCCATCATGGCTCAACTCAACAGTTTTAACTGCATGCACTTGGGTTGACACTTGTCACCCATGAAGCT
>JZKD02S0190990.1:9655-22593 GCA_000966675.3 Picea glauca | reverse complement strand
TGAGGGGTCTAAGTGGTGCAGTATTTAGAGCATGCATAACATCATTCTTGAGAAGGAAAATGACTTTTCCCCACATCCAAAAAACCTTACAATGTGAAATTTAGTTTAGATGCGCAGCCTCCGGTGTTAGACAGAGGCGCATGTGCACAGAGGTAGAACGTTGTGCAGGCGCATGCACGCAAGATGCGCGTCTGTGGGGTTGTATACCTGCGCGCTTGTGACAGGTGACAGAGAAAGAAAATCCGGATGGATTTATCTCAATTCTCCTGCGAATTGACCGGTTAGCAGGTCGGTGGAGGCCGGTTTGTGTCCCTGCAAGTTAATAAAACCAAAAGGAAAGCAAAATAAACCCAAATGAGGGAGGAATTGATACCTAGTCCCCAGCGGAGTCGCCAATCTGTTCGCACCCAGTTCGTCACCTAGTGAGAAAATCGAGGGTGCTTACATGCCCTGTTGGGTCTTGCAAAGCATGAAAACTATGGAAGGAAAGGTTAGAGGAAACAAAACAAACTACAAGCAAGAATTAAACAAAAACAAACTAAAACTGTGAACATATGGATAAAGAAACAATAAACACAAAAAAGACACCGATATCACCAATGGTTTTGACTGATCAATTGATGAAACCAGAGCACGATGAAGGAAGGGAACTATGGTTCCTTCTTCCCCCAAAGGAAGGCTCTTGAGGCCCTCACAAACTTGCTTTCCTTACAATGCGAAGAAATGAGACTGATGGTGAAAGAACTCCCAGCACATCCACTCAATAGAGAGGCGAATGGCTCTATGAAATGTTGCCAATGTGTTATCGTCAAAGAATGAGCCCTTAACAATCTTAGCAGCATAACAATACCTGAAATTCCTTGCAAAAACAATGTTCCTTCATGGCTTTTTATAGCAGATCACCGGGTGATTATGTAACCTCTTCAAAGTGTGAAAAGGGTCTCTTTAGGGCTTCATTAGGTCATTCACCCGCCTACCCTACGGATTCAGCTCGGATTTGGGAGTCAAATCAGATTGGGAGTTGGTCCGTAAGTGGTTGAGAGGCCGGCCAATTCAATAAATGCGTCGTTTTAGCAGGTGCGTGGGTTTTTGCGTTGACAGTCGCGCATCGTGCGCGCATGTGCGCAGAGTACGTTCTTGTCCTGCGCATGTGCGCGCGCACCAAACTACTGTGAAGCGCCCTTCAATTTTTGGTTACTTTGTATAGTTTTTGACCCTTCTGTAATGCTGTGAAATTAATTTAATGCCATGAATGACTTCATTGTTGTTTTGACGATGCAGAGTTCTTATCACCATGTGCGGAAGAAATTTCGGTGATAACAATGTCATTTCAAGGTACATGTGGTACATGAGGGTAATCAATATCAAGTTCAGGTTCTTCAGAAGAGTTTACCTGTAGGAGGATGGGGCCAAGAGGGTCATTCAAGGTTGTATTGATAGGAGGGACAAATCCTTATTGAAAATTGGTTTCCTCTTAGTGTTCGATCAAAGGAGTAATAATACTTCTAGATTCAGAGTGGTTTTCCTCATGGAGTTCTTCTCAAGGATGTTCTTCGGGTGAGTTAGGAAGCAAGGGATCGTAATGTAAAGGAGGAAAACCTCTCATCCTCTGGTACCTATGCAAGTCTTGGTCACCTAGGATTAAATTATGAAAATGACATTGCTAAATCCAACTAAAGAAATAAACAACACGCGCTAAGAAATCTAGGAATCAAGCAAACAAGCCAAAACTTCTCACAATGACCTCACTAGTTGGTGATGAAATCCATTATCGTGGGAACATGTGAGAAGGGGTTGGGGTGAGCGGTTGGATCAGTTACATTGGTGGCCTGCTTAACATAATTACACCTTGATGAAATCTCCCCAACGGTCTATCAATGGGTTTCCCTCTAAGGAGCCCGAGTGAGTTTAATCAACGTCTAAACTAGGTATAATAAAGACTCCCCTTCGCCATCATCATGTGTAAAAACCATAAATATTATGGAAACTAAGGTCACCAACTCACATTCATCCTCCAAGAAGGTACAATCAACATTCGGGTCTAACAATATGGGAAGGATATCAAGTCTGAAATTGTCGAAGAAGATTGAGAACAAGAGTACCGGAAAAAACTCCATAGGATCCTGAACGGATTTCAAATTCATGAAGTTCCAAGACCAAATGAAAACAGTTGATTCTCCATAATAACCCCCAATATATTATCATTCCACTATGTTGTTTTAATCCTCGGAGGGGTAATCTCTGTTGCTCACCTGCATGTGACCTCGTGTTTATCCCCTGTGTGAGAGGGGATTCTCGGATATGCCTATACAAGCGTTGGATTTAAGTGCTCTTTAGTGTGCTATGGTTTTTTTTCATGGTATTGGACAATTTACTCACTTGTCTTCGTCCAAAGATCCTACAACTAGACTATTGTTGGTGTTCTTAGAAAATAAGAGTCTAGTAAATTTTATTAACACGTGTTTGTTTTCAAAGTTTTTTTTACTCAAAGAGTTGTGCGGAAGTGAAAATTATGGTGTAAAAGGACTCAACTCCAAATAGATGCAAAAAAGAAATTTCAACAATTCTCTTTTCAATGAATCATATTTATGGGAGGGAGAAGAGTACTTTTATTTTCTCTTCTTTTGTAACAAAGCACTCTAATACATAGAGATTCACTTGTATTCTTGCAAATGAGAAGAAGGACAATTTTCCAGCCAAACTATTGAATGATTTTCAAATTCTTAACCAAACACAAATTGTTTTGACCATGTTCCAAATCACTCCAAATGCGGCGTGTTTTTTTTTTTGTTTTTTCATACTATATGAAAATTGAAACAAAAATTTTATTTAAAATTTTACGTTAAATCAACAATGTCTTGTAATGAATGAAAAAGTAGAAAGAAAGAACCAAACATGCAAACTTTCAGCACACAAAAAATTTCAAGTCTCGATAATAGTTTGAAGGATTCTCCAAATATTTTGGGAAACAACAAGCACTCAAACTAATGAAAGGGAGACTTGCTGAATAAAAATAAAGATTTGCAAAAGAATATTCTCAAACAAATATCAATATCCTTCTACTTAACTAAAGGGATTAGACTAGATGATTCTGATTGTACCCATCAATCACATAAGATGACAAAAAATATAAGATAAATTTCGTAAATTTCGAAAGGATTTGAGGAAAAATTAGTGAGACAGGCCTAAGATAGGTCTAGAGTGTTGAAGGAGGCCAGTGGAAATGGACCTATGTATGTTTTTTGAAGGATAAATATTCAAAAAATGTTTTCAAGAGGATGGTCGCTCCCTACAAAGGGAGACAGAGTGACCTCGTCACTCCCTAYTGAGAGAAACAGGGTGACCAAAAGGTATGGTCRCACCTGGTAGRATTAGGGGAAAAGATGGTCGCTCCCCCAAAGAAGGAAAAGGGMAACAAAAAGGCCCTAGGTCACTCTGTGTACATTGGGAAAGTGTGAYCAAAATAGAGAAATGAAAAGGTACTAGATCTGGATGAGATCTATCAGATCCAAAGTGGAGRTTTCTTCAACTAGAATCRGGAAAGAGTAGAACAAAGRTTGGAAATCAGATCAGGACATTTAAGTGGATGAAGATATTAGAAAGAAAATGCATAAAGAAGGGAKAAATAACATAAATGGCATTCCCTAGTATGGTCGCCAATTTTTTGTAGGGATTTTGACCCCTCGGGAGATGAGCTCCCTTAGGTTCTTCCTATACCTAKGACAAAGATAGAGATGTAATATATGGAAGTTTCAAGATATGATCTATATSGAAAAAGAAACTAGGAGTCTTTATAATGAGGAAGAATACYTGATTTCCATAGGTTGTCCCTACACACTAGTGGTTGATTTCTTGTGTGAAGATTATTTCTTCRAGAGAGACATCATTTTKCACACAATGAAACAAKATCCTTCCCAAGATCAAAGTAGACACATACAAATMAATGACAAATCTACTAATATWTTATAACACATAACTCTATTAAGTTTATTGAAATGAACATATGTAAGAAAATRGACAATTGAATAGAGGGAAATGTTCGGTACATCTTCTATTAATCACTGAAATAACATTACAACTTAAAAATGGAGAAKTTGATGCAACAATATCTTTCCAATTTCCTTTCCCAAATATGGTAAGCAAAGTAGCAGCATAAGTTTACTAGTTCTTTCCTYCTCTTCCCATGAGAATGACTTKGTTTTTATAGGTMTTTAGGGATAAGGACATATGGTTATTAGGATAATATCCTRGAGTTCATAATGGAAGCCTTCTCGAGACTAAACCCCAAGAAATATGYCAGGAATTKCCAAGCATCATTGGAAATATCGCATGAACCAGTCTATCGACAGGAGGAYGATTGACCTGAATTTCRTCATAGAACCACCTCCTCCAACTACACCTCTAGGGATTGYRTATATTMWCWCACAMATTKTCAAACCCTCTTSTTTCACCTTATTCGATAGATCCACATCCCTCCTCTAGTAGTATGGTCAGGGATACTAGCTCGACTTGGCCATTCTAAATAMAAAGMYAGGCAGAAAAGGATAMTTTMTTTGGGAGGTTCCTTAATTATCTTCAATGATCAGTGCTTGGTRGTGGKCCTTAAGTAAATCYWTTATTCCCCTCCAYWGACMCTAGTGAAGGTTATGGGGTKATAATTTGTCCACATACACTCSAACTCCATCTTTCACCATGTGTCCTGCGTCAGTAATTCACAAACTTAAGTCAAGTTGCAAATAYATCCTGCATTGATGATTTTCTCTTAATTAGGTATGATCGTCTRYAGATATTGTTTTCCCTCCCGATCATTTGTTCTTACTCCAACTATTTGTCATCATAACTTCAAAWTTTTTCTTGAGGAAAATTCAAATAATAGTGGTGSGGGCCTCTTGGTACCCAAAGTTTTGGGTTCATTTTTATGCRTGCAMAAAAATGGAGTTGTGCRCGCTCRTTCCATAGATCCTTRTGTGCCTAAGGAAATGCATGAGGAATGACATAGACTACACATCAGACCAAGTTTTTTCAATTGCATTCTAGGCTAAAATCATACCAAGTATGCGTCGATTTGATTTTTGTTAGTTGTGTTGGAAAACAAGAAGATTCTTGTTAGATCCAGGAAAGGAATCATCGAAAAATATCCCCGAATGATTATTTCTAGTAGCATATGAAGACATGGGATGGCCAGAGAATGAGCTGGATAGACAATTAATATTACCCCTTATGCAAAGAGTTGACATCAATTGTTGGTAGGCACTAGAAGAATGGGAAGCAGTTGTATTAGACAAACGAGTGGAGCATAGTATAATGAGACAACGCTCCCCAATAGAGAAAGATATAGAAGGAATATTGAGCACTAGAAATAGAGTTAGAGATATTTTTTTAGTTGGATTAACTACCATTGCAATCTCACTCTAATAATCTGTTAGGGACCTAACCCCTCATGTAGGTAGAACAATGTATTCCGATGCAATAAAGGTCAATATTAATAAGTCCTTGCAATAAGGTAGAATAAGTCGAATGTAAGAAGACCTAATAGAAGCTTCTGCTTCTAGAAGGATATTCCTCTAAATGGTTCTCTTGATAGACATATTTAGTATAAATAGGATTCAAGGGTATGAGAACCCTAGATTGGATATTATTTCAATAGATCTCTACTCGACTGGAGGTTTCCCCCTCAAAGAGGCAAGTGAACATTTCTCTCACTAATCAAAGTGCTCTTTCTGGTATTATTTTTTTATCATTTCAATGTTATTGTGGTGTATTCTAGTTATATTATCGTTCATCTACCATTTCTAGCATTTTATTTATGTTCTGCATACTTTTTATATCTGGAATATTACAAGTGGTATCAGAGCAATTTCCTTGGGAGAAAATTGTGGGTTAAATTTTTTCAGGGTAGAGACGTATTTCAACATTTTTAAGCTATAAATATCTGCGGTTACGTGCATAAAACTACGGTTGATGGATTCATACATGCAGTAAATACAAGTGGTTCTTAGGTCCACATATGTTGGCCACCCTTGTAACCCCTGTTGTTACCCCTTCGAGTGGTAGCACATCAGACAACACCTGTATATGGATCATCCTAGATATCCTAAATCCATCTTTAGATAAAACGATTGTTCGCCTGAATGCGATAGTGCCACTGAGAACAACACTCGAGAAGATACTCTCTAATACCTGGGTAGTCAGGTAGTACGGCTAAGGGAACGGTCTACCCTCCTTAGTTAGTGCCTTGAGATATTGGGCTGAGTACCACTGTTGGACCCTACACATATATTAGAGAGATATAGCATAGGACAAACCCTTTTCTATAGAACCCTTGAATACCTAACCCTTGGGGATGGAAACAAAAAATAAAACAGACAAGATCTATTGTCGTGCAACAATGTTTGAGATGCCAAATCACTTACACATTTCTTTCTGGTTAAGAATTTGGGCATTTCATCACTGCAGTATTCTTCCAACCAGAGTATAACTCCACAGGTGTAAAAAAAAAAGGTCTGGAAATTTTTGCACCATTATTTGAGAATTATTCCATTGGATTTATCTCTTCGCCCTTATCACATTCATACCTATCATTTTTCAGAAAAAATTTTGACCCCACCTGCCCCTTTTCGGTTCCCTCGTCATCATGGCCCATACCCGTAGCCAAGACTTGGAATCTCGCTTCAATACCTTGCAATCTAATTTCACAGAGACCCAACAAGAAGTGAAACAACTCAGTGCCAATATTTCTGCAATCAATACAAACATGCATTCCTCCATCGAGGAACTCAAACAAGACATGACTACCCAGCTTGAATATATCGTTTCGATGATCTGCACCAAGCTGCATATCCCTGCAGATACCCCTTTATCTGACCCACATTTGTATATTGATGTTGAAACTTCCTCTCATTCCCATAATTTTCAGCCCCATCACTTTCAGCATGACCTATGCCTTCCACGGGTGGATGTGACCAAATTTGATGGCTCGGATCCCACTGATTGAGTAACTCAAATGGAACATTATTTCCTTTGTACAACATTACAAATGACTTGGCCAAACTCTAGTATGGTGTTCTCCATCTATATCAAGAACGTTGGCAACGGTGGCAATGGAGATAAAATTCCCGTCGATGGTATGTTGCTTGGACACACTTTATGCTAGAGCTTTATGAATGCTTTGACACCGACACCAACCATTTAGGTCATTTTAAAAAATTGAAACAATCTAGTACAATGGAAGACTTTATAGTTTCTTTTGAGGGACTGGATTTTCGTACAGAGGGCATGTCTGATTTTTTTTTTCGAGAATGTTTTATCAGTGGCCTCAAGGATGAGATTCGTGTCCATGTCCTCATGGCTTGGCCTCAGAGTTTGGTGGAGGCTACTAAATGAGCTAAGGAAGAAGAACAGGTTGGCTCTTCGCAAAACCATAAACCCTCCTTTATTCCTCGCACTAAACCATTAAATCTCACTCCTCCTTCCACTCCATTAAACATCCAAAAATTGACCAGGGCCGAAATGGCTGAACGCCAACTCAAAGGCCTTTGTTATAATTGTGATGAAAAATGTTTTCTGGGCCACAAGTGTAAGGAACAAAATATTTTTATGGCCATATCAGAGGATGTTTCAGAAGAGGATGTTGAAACTCACCTTATGTCTGAGTTACCTAAACCCACGGACATAACTCATCCCTCAGACCCTCCCGAAGTAGAACTGGTCATTTCCCTAAATGCTCTCACTGGATTCTCTACTCCCCAAAGCCTCAAGCTAATTGGTTACATCAAGCATAGTAAGTTCATCATTCTTGTTGATAGTGGAAGCACCCATAGCTTTATTCATCCCTACATTTCTCAAGAAACTCATTGATATATCCATGCAGTCAATAATTTCCAAATAATGATTGCCAATGGTGGCTCCATGAAATGTGGAGGGCGTTGTGAAAATGTGCGTCTCCAAATTGGTGATGTAGGAGAATCATTGGAAAGCATGCAAAGTAGGACCTCTCAGCATCTCGGAATCTATACAGAGTCTCAATGCTGGTAGTTACGGTAGATATTTTGAAGCACGCGTTAACTCAGCACCGAAAAAATATTTTGAGGCATGCCTAAATTATCGCTAGCGAAGTGGGAATTTCCACTCCTGCTCTGGACTGTGACTGCACTAGGATAGCCATCAGGATAGTTTTCTATATAGACAAGTAGTTAGGAGGAAGCCTCAGAGCCCCCTGAGATAAATACAGGTTTTGTACGCCAAAATGAGGCTAGCACCAAGTTAGTAGGAGATTTCTGAGTTTTCTATTTTTGGTTTGATGATAGTTATACCCATTTTCACTTTTGAATATAACAGAGGAAAATTGACCCAATGCATGGGGTGGACATTTTTTTCAATTCTCTGTTATTTTGTTTCATGAATGAACAAATGGATTTATTTATGAGTAGATGGAACTGTGAATGTTAGGATAAGTTTCAACTATTTCTCTTCTATCGAGTGGTGCAAGGTGTGAAGACAAAACATAAGGAGTGTGTTGACAGAATATGTTTCGGTTCCGAATCTCAGAAGAGATAACATGAAACTTCCCTTTGCAAGGAGTGCAAAGAGACTGTTGCAAGGTGTACACATTTGTCCACAAGAATTTGAACCTTGCGTAAAGATCTGATGCAAGGAGTGCACAGATTCAAGATTCGACTAAGTGTCGAAGGGACTTTGTAAGAAGTTGAAGAATCAGAAAAGGATAATGCCAAGAGGGAGATAAGAACTTATCTTAGAGAAATCCTTTGGATCTGATTTATTGAAATCCCTAAAATGAAAGGAGCGCGTGGGAAGTAGAAGTCTTCATGAGACCAAGCTCGGGAGGGATAACATTTTCTAGAAGTGTAGTCAAAGTCTGAGAGACATACTCACAGGAAGTTCAAAGGTAGAGACCTTTGAATACTTAGAAAATTTCTTAGTCACACAAATCAAAATACCAAGAGGAGGAGAGGAAACAATTGTTAGATCAGTTGCAGAAGGAATATGGACCATTAGATTAACGTCCAGTGACTAAAGGAAGCGCGGGGAGAAGATCAGATCTATATTGTTACATCTAAGCGCATGGACCAATAGTCATTGGATCCAAAGATAAGTGCACGGGCTTTAACCCTTGGGAAGTGTAGAGGACAATAAATCTTGCGAAACCCAAGTTCGTGAAGTGATCAGAGTTATTGATCAAAGGAAGGTGTGGGTCGTAGATCGAGTCCCAAGAAATTCTCGAGTTCGGGTATCAAGAGGAGGGAGGTGAGCAGTCCTCCAAATTCATGAAACACAAAATCCCAAGTTTGAGATGGAGAAAGAAGGATTGTCGTATCACACAGACTTTGGACCGTTGATTTAATGTGGGTGGAGCCTAGATTTTGGGTTTTAGAAATTGCGAGGACAAGCGAACAAAACCTTCCAGAGTTGGACGAAATAAATATTTTGAGAGTTGGAGAGTCAGGGTTAGTGCATGTGAAAACACCTGACATGCAAAGCCATAAAGTGCCTGTTGGTCAGGCGAGTGGTCATAGTCATGGTCACAGGAAGGAAGACACTTAGCCCGGGGAGAGCTAGCACCCGGTTCACTTAGAAGTTGAACAGTTCCCAAGAGAGAACCCGTGGGTCTCATATAACCTTCACATTTGGAGAAAGCACCTATGTAAGTGGGTTTGGGCTCTAGAAGAGACCAAAAGAGTCGATCTAAATCAGTTTCTTGATCGATCCTATATTGGGAGGTCACACAACCCTTAGGAGAGAAGAGGGGTTTGCATCAAGTGGTATCAAAGAATAATTCTTGCTTGCAGACAACAGGCAAAAAAAAGGAGACAGAGGAACTCAAAGTTGTACTCTGTGTGTGACAGATAGTCAACACAATGCCACCAAGGAGACAAGTGGAACCACCTTTAGCCAATCAGGTTGTAGAAAGGGATATGTGAGAACTTCGTGCAATATTAGAGGCGATGGAGGCAATGCAGATATGAGCACTTGATGTTGGAGACATCGATGATGTAGAGAGTGAAGTAGTAGAAGTCAAAGAATCTACAAGAGAGGAGGTTGTTGAAGAATGTTTGCTGAGAGAAGTTTCTATATTGGGAGGCAGAGCCAAGATAGAGGTCCCAATGTACGAAGGAAATTTAGATGTTGAAGAGTTGTTGGATTGGGTGAGATCCATGGAAAAACCTTTCGACTATGAAGAGATCGATGAAGAGAAAAAGGTGAAACAGGTTGTCACCAAGATAAAAGGGCATGCGACACTGTGGTGGGATGAACTACAGGATGAGAGGAGAAGCAAGGGAAAACAAAGGATAAAGAATTGGGACAGAATGGTAGCCAAGTTGAAGGCTAAATTCTTGCCCAAAGATTATCAGATCAATTTTTTCAGGAAGATGCAAAACTTGAGACAGAAGGGTATGACAATTAAGGAATACATGGAGGAGTTTTATAGGCTAAACATCAGAACTGGACAAAGAGAGAAAGATGAGGAAAAAATTTCCAGATATATAAATGGCCTGATATATGAAATCTAGGATGAGATCAACATGATGTCGATAAGGACAGTGGAGGATTCTTATCAGTTCTCAATGAAGGCAGAGGATAATTTGGCTAGAAAACAAAGCCAACAAGGAAGAGGTAAAATCCCAACCCCGAAAAAAATAAAGGGAGTTACCCATGACAAGGCACATAAGTCTAATGATGATACTGAAAAACCACATAGTCACATGGAAAGAGGAGGAAGTTCCCGAGGAAGACAGGGTGGTGGAAGAAGTTCTTCTAGAGGAAGAGGAAGAAGAGAAGGAGGAGAAGTAAGATGCTATGCCTTTGGAAAGACAGGGAACATGTCTTGGGAATGTCTCGAGAAAAAGAAAGAAGGAGGAGGTGAATCTCACATTTCATAAGCATAGAGAAGAGATGTTGAAGCAGAAGGAGCGGAGGATGGAAAATCCTTGATGCTAAGGAAAGTTCTCTTAAAACTAAAAGCAGACGTTGAAAAGCCAGTGAAGAGGAACAATCTCTTTAGAACAACTTGTAAGACTAGAGATAGAGTATGCAAGTTGTTAATCAATAGTGGGAGAACTAATAACTTAGTATCCACAAAGATGGTGGAGAAATTGTAACTGGAGACAACTACACCTCCGTAGCCATACAAAGTTTCATGGTTGCAGAAAGGCCACCAGGTAATGGTTACTAAACAATGCTTGGTTGAATTTAAGATACGAGGATATAGAGATGAAATTCTATGTGATGTAATTCCCATGGATGTATGCCATATTTTTTTGGGAAGACCATGGAAGTTTGATAGGAATTTCATTCATGATGGGAGGAAGATTACATACACCTTAGAGAAGAATGGTAGAACACACATGTTTTTGCCAATAGAGGAGAATAAAGTAAAAGAGGAATCCATAACAAGCATACTTTTCATGAGTGCGAAGGAACTCCTGAAAGAAGTCAAGAAAGAACAGGAGATGTAGTTTTTTGTGGTGAGGAAACCCAGAGTTATCCTTACAAGTACTTCAATGGAACAAGTTCAGGAATTGTTGGATGATTTTGCTGACATAGTGGTGCATGAGCTACCTAACTCATTTCCACCCATCAGAAGTATCAGCCACCTTATTGACTTGATACCAAGAGAAAGTCTTCCCAACAAAGAAGCATATAGATTGACACCTCGAGAGAATGAGGAAGTGAAGAACTAAGTCAAGGAACTGTTAGACAAGGGTTTGGTCAGAGAAATATTGAGTCCATGCGTAGTACCAACTATGTTCAGTCCAAAGAAGGATGGAGGATGGAGAATGTGTACAGACTCAAGAGCCATTAACAAGATCACCATCAGTTATAGATTTCCTTTACCAAGAATGGACGATTTAATGGACTATTTAAGTGGAGCAAATTTCTTTTCTAAGATATATTTGAAAAGTGGATATCACTAGATTAGAATGACAGAAGGTGATGAGTGGAAGACAACCTTTAAGAAAAATGAAGGTTTGTATGAGTGGCTTGTTATGCCATTTGGCTTAACAAATGCCCCGGGTACTTTTATGAGGCTAATGAATGAGATGTTGAAATATTTCATTGGCAAGTTTGTGGTTGTATATTTGGATTATATATTGATCTTTAGTAGGACTAAAGAGGAGAATTTGAGACATTTGACACTAGTGATGAGGAAACTACAACAGGAGAAGTTGTTGATAAATATGAAGAAGTCCTCTTTTATGAATACATAACTCATTTACTTCGGTTTTGTGATCTTTTCAAATGAACTGAAGATGGATCCAGAGAAGGTGAAACCAATCAAAGAGTGGTCATCACCGAAGAGTATGTTTGAGGTAAGGAGCTTACATGGATTAGAAAGTTTCTATAGGAATTTCATCAGAGACTTCAATGGAATTTTTGCGCCAATGATGGATACAGTGAAGAAGAAGCACAAGTATTTTAAATGGACAGAGGAGGCTGAGAGGAGCCTCAATATACTGAAGGAAAAAATAATAGAACGACCAATTATAGTCTTACCGAATTTTGAAAAGACATTTCAGGTGAGATGTGATGCAAGTGGAGTTGCAATTGGAGCAGTTTTGAGCCAGGATAATAGAATTTTTGCCTATTTCAGTGAGAAGTTGAATGAGACCAAGAGAAAATACCCCACATATGATAAGGAGTTGTATTCCATACTTCAAGCCTTGAATAACTGGAGACATTACCTTGTCCTACAGGAATTTTTCTTGTATAGTGATAACAAGCTTTACAATTCATAAATAGACAAGAAAAATTGAATCAGAGGCATGCAAAATGGGTTGAGTTTATGTAGAATTTTACTTTTGTCATTGTTGATTAAGGTTGGTTGTCATTGATGTCAACCCTTGAAGAAAGCCCCGTAGCACAAAGGCTTGGGTAATGGACCCAATATTGTTTGATGTAAATATGAATCATTATTGTTT
>JZKD02S0190945.1:338929-351948 GCA_000966675.3 Picea glauca | reverse complement strand
CATTGATGTTGTTTTTGAGGTCTTTAAATAGCCTCTAACACAACACATTTTTTCAATCTTGTATAACCTAAGTTTATTGAAGCTCTTTCTCAAAACGACGACGATGCATTTTATAGATTTTGCATCTATTGATTGATCTCATTAAGTATATTGAGTGAATATATGTGGATTGCCATTCTGTATTAACACTTGTGTTTTATTAACAAAGTTATCGACTTAACGAGAATTGTGGCCCCAAAAACCCATATTTTTGCATAAAAACATCAAAATCAACCCCCAAATAAAAAAGTGGTGCTACCGATAGCATCATTTTTTAAATGGGGTCAAAATTACAACATTTTTTAAATGTGGCCTTCAAAACTCAGACAATAGCTTAGAAAAACCTTAAAATCAATGCCTAAAAAAAGAAGTATTTTTTTTCAAAAAGTTAAAATTTTAGATAATTTGAAATCGTTTTTTTAGATAATTTTAGATATACAAAATCATAAAATAAACCCTTAAAAGATTACTTTTAAAATCTTACTATCACTCAAAGCACAAGGTGATACATAATGCCATGCAAATATCACAATATACTTTAAAAATTCAACGTCACTTTTTAATATTTGTTTACTTTTAATAATAAAAAAGTAAATACAAGTTACTTTGAATGAAACATAAATTATGTCTTAAAAGTAAATTGTCCATATTCAAAACACATCAGCTAAGAAATTTTATTATGTTATCCATAATAAAAAAAATATAACTCATAAAACATAAAAAATATTCATAAATTCATGTAAGATCATATGTATGTTCAATTCTCATGTCTAGTTACCATACAAACATCATATGGATAAAAAATACATAAAATGTTTCATACACTTATTCAGATTGACTCATGGTTTCTGAATACCATCAGATTATACATTTTATTCAAATGAATGATTGGATGAATATGTAGATGATCCATACTCTTCTCTATTGTTGATGAATGCACCATCTCAGTCTACATGTATGCCCAACATTTTAGATGTCAAATGACTTTTAGATCTATGACTAGGTTCGACAGACTCTCATCTTACATTTATTTCTTGTGGCAATAACCTCTTGATAATCTCTATTGTCTTGGAGCGAAGAGTTCCTCTGTTCTTCAAATTGAAGTCATAAACAAGTATGTCAACATCATCTAATTTTAAGAGGTTAGTGCAACGACGAGTTTTATTTTGACCCTTTCTTTTTCTCTTTCTATTAACATGTTTCTCAACCACCATATCTNAAACATAAAAAATATTCATAAATTCATGTAAGATCATATGTATGTTCAATGCTCATTTCTAGTTACCATACAAACATCATATGGATAAAAAATACATAAAATGTTTCATACACTTATTCAGATTGACTCATGGTTTATGAATACCATCAGATTATACATTGTATTCAAATGAATGATTGGATGAATATGTAGATGATCCATACTCTTCTCTATTGTTGATGAATGCACCATCTGAGTCTACATGTATGCCCAACATTTTAGATGTCAAATGAATTTTAGATCTATGACTAGGTTCGATAGACTCTCATCTTACATTTATTTCTTGTGGCAATAACCTCTTGATAATCTCTATTGTCTTGGAGCGAAGAGTTCATTTGTTCTTCAAATTGAAGTCATAAACAAGTATGTCAACATCATCTAATTTTAAGAGGTCAGTGCAACGACGAGTTTTATTTTGAACCTTTCTTTTTCTCTTTCTATTAACATGTTTCTCAACCACCATATCTGGCTTGTACACACCATTGAATGGGTGTATACTTGTTGCATACCAATGCACTTTAATTGCAATAACATCATCATTTTCTTTATCAATCTTTATAACCTTTGCAATCGAGAATGGATAACCATGTGGATATTCAGTCGCTAAAACTGCAATCATTCTACCCTCCTTAATATCTTGTATTGAACCCCTGTAAAGGTCTTCCATGGCTTCACATTGTACATGTGACCTTCGCAAACCAATATTCCTCTACTTGTGTAAACTCAATACCACCTTGATATTCTTGTTGAACTTCAACAATGTTTGTTTCTTTAGATTCATTTGGCATATTTTTTGGCCAATGAAATGGAGTCTTCAACAATGTATCTGCATTTGTTGAGCTTGANGGTTTCTGAATACCATCAGATTATACATTTTATTCAAATGAATGATTGGATGAATATGTAGATGATCCATACTCTTCTCTATTGTTGATGAATGCACCATCTCAGTCTACATGTATGCCCAACATTTTAGATGTCAAATGACTTTTAGATCTATGACTAGGTTCGACAGACTCTCATCTTACATTTATTTCTTGTGGCAATAACCTCTTGATAATCTCTATTGTCTTGGAGCGAAGAGTTCCTCTGTTCTTCAAATTGAAGTCATAAACAAGTATGTCAACATCATCTAATTTTAAGAGGTTAGTGCAACGACGAGTTTTATTTTGACCCTTTCTTTTTCTCTTTCTATTAACATGTTTCTCAACCACCATATCTAGCTTGTACACACCATTGAATGGGTGTATACTTGTTGCATACCAATGCACTTTAATTGCAATAACATCATCATTTTCTTTATCAATCTTTATAACCTTTGCAATCCAGAATGGATAACCATGTGGATATTCAGTCGCTAAGACTGCAATCATGCTACCCTCCTTAATATCTTGTATTGAACCCCTGTAAAGGTTTTCCATGGCTTCACATTGTGCATGTGACCTTCACAAACCAATATACATTTCTCTTTCCTCTACTTGTTTAAACTCAATAACACCTTGATATTCTTGTTGAACTTCAACAATGTTTGTTTCTTTAGATTCATTTGGCATGTTTTTTGGCCAATGAAATGGAGTCTTCAACAATGTATCTTCATTTGTTGAGATTGAAATTATGCCACTTTGACTATTGAAAAAAGACTCCCGCCAAATAGAATCAACAAAATCAAAGTACTCATATGTATCCTTAATGGAATTTTTAATTTTGTATAGGCATTCAGAATAATCTACATTCTCTATTATGCCTCTTTGCATTATTGATTTGAACAATTGATTGTAAAAACAATAAATTTGATGCAAATATTGGACGATTTGGAATGAACTTCAAAAATGATAAATCTGATGAAGGCTCCCATTCTGTAGTAGTTGAATACTTTTTTCCCCATATAAGTGTTTTCCCATCAATTTTTTTGAAACAAAATTAATGTTGGAAGCTAATGTCATTAAGCTCCTCAATACATTTTTTTTCACGATGCGATCCGTGAATAAATCTTCAAATGTCAACAATTTATTCTAATATATGAAAAACAAGCTCTGGAATGTATGCTTCATAATACATTCAATCAATGATGGCAGGCTTCCAACATTTTCCCTCTTTAATGTTACTGAAAAACGACTGAACATTTGATCAATATGATTATGAGTGTGTCCAACAAGAAGGAAAATAACTTTCACCTTTTGAAAGATTCTCATTTCAACAAGCATGCTTAGATATCCAAACACAATTTGATTTTTATTTTCACGACTAGTGTTGTCCAACTCTAGATAGAGAACTTGAGGAAGATTTCCAGAGTAGTGAGTGAGCACATGGTGAATTATGGTGATAGTCAGATTTGCATCATTATGAATATTTGGAGTTGTGAAGTAAACCCTTAAACACATTTTTCCATTGAAAACCATACAAACAACCAAGTGAAATTGAATGANGGAATTTTTAATTTCGTATAGGCATTCAGAATAATCTACATTCTCTATTACGCCTCTTTGCATTATTGATTTGAACAATTGATTGTAAAAACAATAAATTTGATGCAAATATTTGACGATTTGGAATGAACTTCAAAAATGATAAATCTGATGAAGGCTCCCATTCTGTAGTAGTTGAATACTTCTTTCCCCATATAAGTGTTTTCCCATCAATTTTTTTGAAACAAAATTAATGTTGGAAGCTAATTTCATTAAGCTCCTCAATACATTTTTTTTTTCACGATGCGATCCGTGAATAAATCTTCAAATGTCAACAATTTATTCTAATATATGAAAAACAATCTCTGGAATGTATGCTTCATAATACATTCAATCAATGATGGTAGGCTTCAGACATTTTCCCTCTTTAATGTTAATGAAAAACGACTGAACATTTGATCACTATGATTATGAGTGTGTCCAACAAGAAGGAAACCAACTTTCACCTTTTGAAAGATTCCCATTTCAACAAGCATGCTTAGATATCCAAACATAATTTGATTTTTATTTTCACGACTAGTGTTGTCCAACTCTAGATAGAGAACTTGAGAAAGATTTCCAGAGTAGTGAGTGAGCACATGATGAATTATGGTGATAGTCAGATTTGCATCATTATGAATATTTGGAGTTGTGAAGTAAACCCTTAAACACATTTTTCCATTGAAAACCATACAAACAACCAAGTGAAATTGAATGAAATTCTCTTCCTATAAATTTTTGGGTGTACAGACAAAATATGGTAGATGTGTTTTCTTCTGGTCCATGTCATCAATTATCATACCTAAATATTTGTTTGGAGCATCATAACACTTCTTCCGATGTTTGTACAACTTTTTCCTTTCANTTTCACTTGGAGAAAATTTTCCATCATCGTCATCGGTACCTTGAAAATCCTCATTTGGAGGAACATAATCATCAACAATGTGTCCACCATTGACATAATCATCTTCACTGCTTTCTAAATCCCCAATTGAGTGAAAATTTTCACCATCCTGCTTAGTGCCTTGAAAATATTCTTCAATATCTTGAAAATCCTCACTTGGAGGAAAATCAACACCATCAACATTGTTGCCTTTTAATTTATCACTCGGGAAAGAGTGTCCACCAATGGAGTAATCATCTTCACTACTTTGAAAATCCCCACTTGAGGGATATTCTTCATCATCCTCATTACTGGTTTGAAAATCCTGACTTGGAGGAAACTCTTCATTATCCTCCTCTATACCTTGAAAATCCTCACTTGGAGGAAAATCATCATCACCAACATTGCTTCCTTTAAATTCCTCATTCGGGAAAGATTGTCCAACATTTCCATAATCGTTATCATTACTTTTAAAATCCCCATTTCGGGGGGATTCTTCATCATCCTTATTCGTGCCTTGGAAATCCTCATTTGAAGGAAAATATTCATTAGTATCTTCAAAATTCTCACTTGGAGGAGATTCGTCATCACCAACATTGCTATCTTTAAATTCCNTTGTGTAAACTCAATAACACCTTGATATTCTTGTTGAACTTCAACAATGTTTGTTTCTTTAGATTCATTTGGCATATTTTTTGGCCAATGAAATGGAGTCTTCAACAATGTATCTTCATTTGTTGAGATTTAAATTATGCCACTTTGACTATTGAAAAAAGACTCCCGTCAAATAGAATCAACAAAATCAAAGTACTCATATGTATCCTTAATGGAATTTTTAATTTCGTATAGGCATTCAGAATAATCTACATTCTCTATTACGCCTCTTTGCATTATTGATTTGAACAATTGATTGTAAAAAACAATAAATTTGATGCAAATATTGGACGATTTGGAATGAACTTAAAAAATGATAAATCTGATGAAGGCTCCCATTCTGTAGTAGTTGAATACTTCTTTCCCCATATAAGTGTTTTCCCATGAATATTTTTGAAACAAAATTAATGTTGGAAGCTAATGTCATTAAGCTCCTCAATAAAAAAAAAAATTCACGATGTGATCCGTGAATAAATCTTCAAATGTCAACAATTTATTCTAATATATGATAAACAAGCTCTGGAATGTATGCTTCATAATACATTCAATCAATGATGGCAGGCTTCCAACATTTTCCCTCTTTAATGTTACTGAAAAATGAATGAACATTTGATCAATATGATTATGAGTGTGTCCAACAAGAAGGAAACCAACTTTCACCTTTTGAAAGATTCCCATTTCAACAAGCATGCTTAGATATCCAAACACAATTTGATTTTTATTTTCACGACTAGTGTTGTCCAACTCTAGATAGAGAACTTGAGGAAGATTTCCAGAGTAGTGAGTGAGCACATGATGAATTATGGTGATAGTCAAATTTGCATCATTATGAATATTTGGAGTTGTGAAGTAAACGCTTAAACACATTTTTCCATTGAAAACCATACAAACAACCAAGTGAAATTGAATGAAATTCTCTTCCTATAAATTTTTGGGTGTACGGACAAAATATGGTAGATGTGTTTTCTTCTGGTCCATGTCATCAATTATCATACCTAAATATTTGTTTCGAGCATCATAACACTTCTTCCGATGTTTGTACAAATTTTTCCTTTCACTTGATTGTCGATTCGAGTGTTCTTGAAGTTCTTTGACTATGTAATCTGCACATGACATAAAATGAAAATATCGAGCATATGTTTTCATAGTTGCAAACTATTCAATTAAAAAAAAACAAAATAGTAATACATACCTCTTTCTGCCCCTTCATATTTATCTCTTCTTGATTTTAGAGTAGCACATATACTACAAATTCTCATCCTTGACTTCTTAGGAATATGAACATTGTAGAATTGTTTATTCCATATTCTTGTAAAATATGCATATGTAATAAAATTACCATTTCCTTCAACACCCTCAGCATATCCTTTGTACAAGTTGTAGATTTCCCTCCTTGAGAAATTATCTGGAATATGTATTGTGTCTCTATCTGGCATACGCTCTCCATGTTTGGAAAAGAAATCATGTATCCATGAAATTGTAGTGTTTTTCAATGGCCCACTCTCTCGTCCATGATGTGACTTTGAATAAAATGAAGGATCTTTTTCCAACCTTGTCTGGATTCTTGATAGACGAAGATTACCAATTAAGTGATTTTTTTTGAAATCCTTTATGAAAATTAAAATATTCCCATTGTGATAATCATATCCTGTATTTGTGGATATCATGAACCCCATCAAATATGAATTTTGCATGCTCTTATTCATTGAAAAATGTGTCTTCCTTTTATTCAAGGCATACATGTAGTCCATGCTTTTCAAATAATTATTTTAACAACATTCACTTGAAATGAATTCACTTATGGAAATTGATTTAGTGAGAAATTATTTCCTAGACCTTGTATAACTATAATTATTTTGATTGATATAAAAAGGTCTAGTCCCGGTCCTAGAAACAATGTTTCTTTGCAATGTCTCCATTATTTCATCATCCTCACTAGAATGATTTTCCTTATCACTAGAAGGAATATCAAGAAAAACATTGTTAGGAGACTGAACTAGAGAGCGTCGATCACCTTGATTTGTTACAATTGAATGATTGAGAACATGATCTTCGTTTCTAGGTCCATCATATTCATTGATAATCTCATTTATCAGAGGAATATCAAAATCAACAGAAACATGATTACCATTCTCACCAATGTCATTGGATCTTCCATGAAAATGTTCACTTGAAGAAAAATCATCATCACCCATAAGATTGTCAATGCCATTAAGATTTTCACTTGGAGAAAATTTTCCATCATCGTCATCGGTACCTTGAAAATCCTCATTTGGAGGAACATAATCATCAACAATGTGTCCACCATTTACATAATCATCTTCACTACTTTCAAAATCCCCAATTGAGTGAAAATTTTCACCATCCTGCTTAGTGCCTTGAAAATATTCATCAGTATCTTGAAAATCCTCACTTGGAGGAAAATCAACACCTTCAACATTATTTCCTTTTAATTTATCACTCGGGAAAGAGTGTCCACCAATGGCGTAATCATCTTCACTAGTTTTAAAATCCCCACTTGAGGGATATTCTTCATCATCCTCATTACTGGTTTGAAAATCCTCACTTGGAGGAAACTTTTCATTATCCTCCTCGATACCTCAAAAATACTCACTTGGAGGAAAATCATCATCACCAACATTGCTTCCTTTAAATTCCTCATTCGGGAAAGATTTTCCAACATTTCCATAATCGTCATCATTACTTTTAAAATCCCCATTTGGGGGGGATTCTTCATCATCCTTATTCGTGCCTTGGAAATCCTCATTTGAAGGAAAATATTCATTAGTATCTTAAAAATTATCACTTGGAGGAGATTTGTCATCACCAACATTGCTATCTTTAAATTCCCCACTCGAGAAAGATTGTCCACCATTGTCACAATCATCTTCTTTGCTTTTAAAATTTCTACTTGAGAGAAATTATTCATCATATTCATTGGTGCCTTGGAAATATTCATAGGTACCTTGAAACTCCTCACTTGGAGGAAAATTTCCATCCTAATCATTTAAACGTTGATCATAGTCTCCACTTCAACCTACATCTTGATTATTTTCATTACTATTAAACTGTTGAATATATTTATCACCATCATGTTCGTTCTCTTCATCATCAGTGCCTTCAAAGTCCTTTGATTTAGGACTTTCATGAGGAACATGTTGAATAACATTGTTTGCACTATGATCAAACTTCTGACTAGATGAAAAATACGACGCCTCATTTTCATTACAAGCATTCCCATTGCATTTCCTAGTCCCAACAAAAGAGGTATGCGAACAATTTGTTGATGTCTCATATATAAAATCTTCTTTATCTAATGAAGCCATCCCTTCTCTCTAAGAACATAGAATGATACACATTCTCACCCTCCCAATGAAATTCTTATAACTTGCAAAATGATCTTTCCCTCTAAATCCCCCCCTGAAAAAAAAATAATTCCCTCCAAAATTTCCTACCCAAACATTTTCTCCCCAAAATATTTCCTAAAATTTCACCCCAAAATATTCCCTCCAAAATTTCCCCCTAAAATTTTTCCCTCAAAAATTCCCCCCTAATTTTTTCCCTTAAAAATTAAAAACAACTTTTACTCTTTTATTTCGTTATTTACTTGCTAATTACAATATTTCTCATGTTTATTTATTTATCCCACATTCATTAAATGTAATGATGATCCATATAATTTTAGGTATATATGTAGACAATATACCTAATTTTTATTTATCCCACATTCGTTATACTAACAGTAATTTATATCATCATGTTATATATGCACCATCTTATTTTGTCTTTTAACATTGTGTGATATCTTGGGAAGTGTTGATTAAAGGATTTGGAGCAAGCTACAAGGGAGAAACATCAAGAAGACATTTGAGGAGAATGTAACATTCCATAGGTTAAAATTATTTTTTAAATTCTTACCATTTACCAAAACAACAATTATAAGATCATCTTTGAATCACATAATAATTTCATGTGAAAATAAAAAAACCTTAAATTGTTTTTAGATGTTTTCTATTTTTTTCTAAAAAAACACAACTTTTTAAAAAAATTGTGTTTTTTTCAAAAATTGAGACATTTTTCAAAAACATTTAACAAAATCCTTAAGTGTTTTTGAAAAAAGGAAGAAAAAAAGAGTCAATTTTAGGTATAGGTTTGTAAATTTTTTTAGCTTTTTTATTATTTTTTACTTAAATTGTTTTAGTTTTAGCCCATGGTGGTTACTAGGCAATTCGCGAGGCTTGGCCATGGGGGATCGGGCGATGCCTATCATTGCCTCAGCCCCCACGACCAAGCCTCAGGCGCGGGACCATGCCTTAGCCATAGGGGACATCGCCCCAACCCCCACGACCAAGGCACGATCCCGACATCGACCTAATAACTCCATGGTTCAAGCCTTTTTAAATATGGGTCAAAAGGTTTTATTTATTTTTTTAAATTAGTTATTATATTGAATGTTTTTATTTTTATTTTATTATAATGTAAAAGGCATATTTTTATTTTTATTATTTATTTATTTATTATTATTATTATTTTTTATCTTATAAGAAAAATGGAAAGAAAGAGATTATCTATGAATATATTTGGAACTCGACCTATGATAATGATATCCAAAATTGCAACTGAAACCTCCATGAATGATAGGAAACAAAATGATAGAATAACACCTGACCTATCAAGGGCAATGAAGAATGTTAGAGAGTTGAAATCCGTGGAAGGTGAAAACAAACTGCAATATTCTTGGTTTGTTAAAGACAAGCAAGGCAACAATGGAGATTATATATATTTGTATTGTGCCAAATTATAACATGTGCAAAGAAATTATCAGGCACTTTCCTTGTTACGAGATATATGTTTGGTTCCAACCACATATATTGTTTATGCACTTTTCAAACAAGACAAAACTTATATCAAGTTTAGATATTGTTTCAAATTGAACAATTATAACAAGAATGCAAATTTTTCAGAATTATGTGCATCCATCGTTGATAACATTGAGAAAGATAATGTAAGTTTTTTATTTTTATTTTTGTATCATTTATTATTTTTAGTATCATGGTAATGTTTTAATTTTATTTAACATGAAATTTTTTTATATTATTTTTACAGGATTTTGTTGAATGACTTTCACATATGATAGTGGGGATTTATTCTACAGAGAATAATATCATGGATGTCATCAACATTTTTCATATTGAAAAGACACAAGAAGGAAGGAAAAAGAAACAAAAAGTAATGGAGGTTGAACCTACAAGAGTAGTCAGAGAAGAACATGAAAGAAGAAAAACAAATCCTCATTCTAGAAATCCTAAAAGGGTTACATTTAAAAATGAGGAAACTCCAAATGAAAATTTTGTTGAGATTATTCCCAATGAGGTTATCACTCCTTCTCTCAAAAATAATAAACAAGATAAACACAAAAGAGTGATGGTTGATGATGAGTCTATTCCTATTGATTATGAAGAAATAGTTGATTTAGATAAAACATATTTAAATCATAAGAGAAAGAAAACAAATGTTGATAATGTTCAAGAAGCCATCGTTATCTTGGAGTATTATAGTGAAATTCCTAAAGTTAGTAGAGAAATAATAGCACCACATGCTGATCTAGAGGATGGTATTATGAAAAAAAAACAAAATTCCATTCGAAATAGATTGAGGATGACAGACTTAGTTGATGACGACCACAAATTTCAGTTGAATGTGAAACAACTTTATAAACCCACAGAAGGGAAAGAAAAATATCAAATTAGAAAAACGCATCACTTGCATATTCACAATTTGAAAGCATTGATTAGGTACAATCCATATGCACATGTGGTTGATTACCTAGTTCTTATTGACCCACTAGAAGTTCCTACGAGGGAAGAATTTGATAGATCAAAATGTTTTGACTATAAATATTATGTGATTGGAGGAAATCATTGTATAAGGGCTAGACGAGAATTGATGCAAGAATATCCCAATAGTCCTCTTTTTGAGACAGTCAAATGCATAATTTATGTTGGTTTAACATATTGAGAAGCAAAATTATTGGCATGGAATCATAACAAAGACAATGAATACATAATGTCCATGAATTTCATTCAAAGGGTGATATTTATCCATAATCAGTTTTTTGAAATATGTCGTGGTGAGAGATCAAATGTTGATGTCAAGTTTCTGAAACAATGTTGTATGGAAATATGATTCTCACTTGATGATGAAAATACAGAAGAAAAAAATAGCAAAGGATGTGTTATATTTAGATATGTGGATAGTTATTTTCAATTGGGATTTAGAACTCGACATGTATGAGATTTGATAGATGAGATATTCACCATGTGGGAAAATATTAGTATAAAAAATCAGAGAGTTAAGAAGGCTAAACCATTGATATGTGGCACAAGTAAGACAAGTCTAACATAAAAAATCTTCTAGATGATATGAATATAACACCTAGGAGATCAATACAAGGAGTGAAGGATGATAAACTTATCATAACTATATCATCACGTGTTAGGTTGGGAGAATTTTCAAGGGAAGAAATGTGTGATGAATTTAAAAGTAAGTTTGTTGAGTTATTTTTATTTATGTTAGGATAAGATTTTTTATTTATTTATTATTTTATTTTTTTGAGTTTAACATATCAATGTTTTAAATATTTTGTTATATATATCATTATAACATTATTTTTTTTATTTAGTCAGAAGTCATATATGAGAATACAAGAGGAAATGGTTAAGATATTGAATGAAGAAAGTTAGGATGATATTAAACTCAACTATCCAGATTCAAGCTCTACAACAATATTGAAACAATTTTTTTTTGCATTCAAAAATGTATGTTGATTTATTACATTCATATTATTCATTTGTAAGTTTGTATTTTAATTCTTATAGATATATAACTATAACTATATGTTTGTTTGTTTCATTAAATATGCCAAAGAAGAATGTAGATGGAGTACCTGAAACTTTCAAAAATTTAATTCAAAAAGCCAGGTTTGAAAGAGAAAGAAGTAGATGTGTTCAAAATGTTCAACTTGATGACACCCTTTATCACCACATTTGGAATGAGATCAACACTGTTCAATATAAAGTGATATTAGGTGATTGTGAACAACTTGAAAATATTGTTCCTAAAAAAGAATGCTCCCTAGTTATTGCGGATATCCCTCATGGTTATAATATCCCAAAAAATAGAGATAATATTGATCCTTATACTTACCAAGATTTCAATAAAGTGTTTATGAGATTTACAGAAGTTACAACCTCACCATTTTAGAGTTTTCTGGTATTTCGTTCAGACACACAACAAGGATTAGTACAATCAAACTTCAAGGGGAAAGAAAAGACAAGGATGTAGTTTATTTGGTAAGATATTGAAAGTGTATGTAGTTTATTTGGTAAGATATTGAAAGTGTATGTTTAGAAATTAAGATTAGAAAATAATTTTATTAATTCACAAGTTAATTGATATTTCACTTATTTATGTTCCAAGCACAAGTCTAATATTCAGATCTCCAATAGAGAATCATTTAAACATGATTTTGTGAGTATACATCTTGCAACCTGGACAAAACATGATTCTTATAATTCTATTCTTGTCAATGCAAATGATGAAGAGACTCCTAGTAGTATATTGGTTTACAATGATGTGTTTAGAAATCTAACATATGAGGAAAAAGATTTGAAAGGAGAGATGGTTAACATTTATCAAAAAATACAAGCATTAATTAATTATCTTATAGATACATTTTCAA
>JZKD02S0190945.1:303992-333300 GCA_000966675.3 Picea glauca | reverse complement strand
AGTGGCCCTAGGTTATGCCAACACATGGCCTTTCACTTAGCTAACACATGGCGACAAGTGGACCTATGTTGTTGACACATGGCCATATCTTTCATTGGCATGTGGTGACAAGTGTACATATGATATATCGACATGTGGCCCTATCTTACATTGACAACATAGCTACAAGTGGCTCTATGCTACACCAACACGTGGAAAAGTGTGGCTTAATGCTGCATGAACACATGACCCTATGCTACACCAAAAACATGGTGATATGTGGTTGGCTTGAAACGTAGGAAAACGTCACTAAATGTTACATCGACATGCAAACCTATTGGTGCAGGAGCATCGTCGACTCATCAAGCGAGCCAGTGCGGAAGCGGAAGACGACTGGACAAGCAACACAAATTTTGAAAATGCTTTGGGACTCTTGCGCAAACCTTAAATGAGTCATTTAAGAAGAGGTGCCTTTGTATATTGTAAATGGACCTTGAGCAAATAGCTCTCGTCCTTTAATAGATAGGCAGCATTTAATAGAGTTAATGCAGTTAGATAGGATTTTTAATTCTTAGATTAGACAATTTTAGGAGCTGAAGGGAAAACGGATATAGACACCCTCATTGTACCATTGTAACATTAGCCCAGGAATAGAGAGAATTATGGAGAAACAGGAAGAGCAAGAGAAAACAGAGAGCTGTGTAAGAACACCCATGTACCGATATTTGAATTAATAGAAGAGTTCTCATTCAAATTCATGGTCGGTGTTGTTTTCTGTGTGGTTGATGTTGAAATGCTCATGAGTGTTTATTTCCTGTTATGAATTTGCTTTTATATGTTGTGTATGTGATTTCATGTGTAAATTGAAGTCTGAAAGGAGGGAGAAATGAGTTTCAATTGTTTCTCTACTTGAGCCAGAGGATTCCTACAAGGAGTGCAGTCGAATTTGTCTGCAAGGAGTGCATTGACAGAGGGGTTCAATTAGAGATAGATTTTGTCCTCATTTCCTCGAAGGTGCAGTTGGGCACACGAGACGTGCAAGGAGTGCGCAGGCTAGTTAAAGGTCTCAGGGTTGTGAACCTAAGTGAGGAATTGAAAGACTGATGCTGCAAGAGTGCACAGAGTTGAAAACCTTTTGAACTTTCAGTCGAGGATTGAAGGGTTGCCACAAGGAGTGCATGCAAAGAACTCTCTCTTCCTAAGAGACCGAGTAACTGTGGGAAGCTTAGAAAGGATAGGCTTCTGAGTTGCTGGGGACAGTGAAGACAAGTGCGACTTGAAGTTGCAAGGGTGTCGCAGGTTTTGCGAACAGGCGAATGAGTTCACAGAGAAGAAAACTTAACCTTTTTGTGAGTTTCATCAGAGGAAACGAACGAACAAAATTCTCTGAGGAGATTTTGCGAAGTTCCGTGGGCCATTGGATCTCATGGAGTTGCAGGGAAGTTATTAGCAAAGGTGCGGAAAGTATTCAAGCGCAGGAGGGGTATAGCCGTGGATCCGAGTCATAAGGACCGTCAGATCTACACGTGACATCGCATATCGGGGAATCGCAAGTCGAAGCATCAAGTTGTTGCAATGAGAATTACGATACCACGATCTGCGATATCCCGATGAGTCCAAAACCGTCCATCAGTAGGGACACGTGTCAGGAGATCCCAAGGAGTCGGGGATCAGAGCATCGGGGTTTTCTAGGACACAATGTTTGTGTAGCTCGGAGTTGCGAAACACGATATTCTAATAGAAGAGTGGTGTGGGTCATAGTTGGAGTTAGTGGAAGACAGGTGGCGCACCATATCGGGGATCAGGAAAAGGAAAGTCTCGAATCCATCGACATCAGGATTTGTGATCCTGCGAACTTCGAAATCTCGATAGAAGCGGTCAAATCCCACGTGTGCATTGGAGTTTCGTCACATCGGGTATCGGGAGTCGGTAAATCAAAGTGCTCGGTATCGTGGGTGGCGAAAACATGATAAGAAAGTTCCTGATAAAGGGAAGGGAGAAGTCAGTGTTGACTGGCCATCGGGTCTTGGGGTTGCGAGAGCCCAGTGATATACGTTGAACTTGTGAGGCTGCGAGTTCCGATCCTCTGGTAAGTGAAGAAAGGGAGGATCACATGAAGAGAACTGTGGGTGTAGAATTCCCGATAGGGAATTAGAGGAACCATTGAGTTCTTCAGGCCGTGAGTGGAAGAAGATCCTGTGGGAGCGGACGTGCCTACGGGTGCGGCTGTGCCAAAAGTGGTATCAGAGCGAGGTTGACTCTTTTCTTTTTGTAGCAGAGGAGAAGAATTCACCATGCCACCCAGGAGAGAGAGGCAATCACCTAATCCAGAGGACAGGGAGGTGTGAAGAAGAAGCATGCAAGTAGTCAATCCAAAAATGGAGAGACAAATGCCTGATCTCCGAGCGAGACTTGAGAACACGGAGACAACACAGAGATGCACAGCCAGTGCAGGGGATCTCAGTGATTTCGAGAGTGAAGTCGAGGGTGAACGAGAAGAGGAAGTTGCAGCTGAGGATGCAGTGAATGAATGCCTAATTAAAGCTATTGCCAGGATGGGTGCAAAGCCGAAGATGGACATTCCAGTCTATGAGGGAAATCTGGATGCAGAAGAGCTTTTGGATTGGATTAGAGCTCTCGACACCTACTTCGATTATGAAGATATCGAAGAGGACAAGAAGGTCAGACATGTTGTCACACGATTGAGAGGACATGCAGCATTATGGTGGGACGAGCTACAAGCAGATAGACATTGCAAAGGTGAGCAAAAGCTTAAGAGCTGGGACAAAATGATGGCGAAGATGAAAGCGAAATTCATCCCAAGAGACTATCAAATCACTCTGTTCAGGAGGATGCAGAACCTAAGACAGAAGTTGATGACAGTGAAAGAATACATTGAGGAATTCTATCGACTGAACATCAGGGCAGGTCATCGAGAGAGCGATGATGAGAAGGTCTCTAGATATCTGAATGTTCTGAGATACGACATTCAGGATGAATTGAGCATGGTGACCATCCGAACTGTGGAGGACGCTTATCAAATGGCTCTGAAAGCTAAAGAGAAGCTGAGCTGTAAGTAAGGTCAGCGAGGTCGAGGCAGAAGTCATCCTAGAGGCAAAGCAGTTGCCCAAGACAAATACCAGAAGCCTAAGGAGGAATGGAAGAAACCTCAGGGTAAGATTGAGAGAGGTGGAACCTCACAGAGAGGGCCATCTGTTGAATAGAGAGGGAAGCATACAGAACAGAAGGGAGATTATGCTGACGCAAACACGTTTCCTCATACCAGAGGTAGAGGAAGAGGAAGAGGTGGAGTAATCACTTGCTTCACATGTGGAAAGAATGGGCACAAGTCATTCGAGTGTCCATAGAAAAAGAAGGACAATGGAGAAGCTCACATCACCGAGGCACAGAAGTGGGATGTTGAGGCCAAAGATATAGAAGGCGAAAGGTCACTGATGATGCATAAAGCTCTCTTAACACCCGGGAAGGAGATGGAGGACTCAGCCCAAAGGACCAAACTTTTCAGAATAGCTTGCAAGACCAAGGATAGGGTGTGCAAGGTCATTATTGACAGCGGTATCACAGATAATATCGTTTCAACTGAGATGGTGGAAAAGATGGAGCTGAAGACGACTGATCATCTGAGCCCATACAAGGTTTCATGGTTACAAAAAGGACACCAGGTAACTGTTACTAAACAATGCTTGGTTGAATTCAAAATAGGTGGATATAATGATAAGGTACTCTGTGATGTTATTCCCATGGATGTATGTCATCTATTGATGGGTAGACCATGGCAATATGACCGAAATGTGGTTCATGATGGAAGGATGAACACATATACCCTGGATAAGGATGGGACGACACACAGGTTGCTTCCAATAAAGGATAAGGAGGTGAATCCGGAAGTAAGAGATATAGTACTTCTCATGAGTGGGAAGGAACTTCTTATGGAGGTGAAGAAGAAAGAAGATCCACAATTCTTTGTGGTCAGAAAACCGAGGATTGTTCTGACTAGCACAAGAGTGGATGATCTACCAGAAGAGATTCAAGAACTATTGGAAGAGTTCGTTGATATTGTGGTGGATGAATTACCGCGTTCGTTTCCACCGATAAGGAGTGTGAGTCATCATATAGACCTCATACCAGGGGCCAGTTTACCGAAAAAATCTACGTACAGGTTGACGCTGCAAGAAAATGAAGAGGTCAAGAAGCAGGTCCATGAACTGCTGGACAAAGGATTAGTGAGAGAAAGCTTGATTCCATGTGCCATTCCAATGGTACTTAGTCAAAAGAAGGATGGAGATCGGAGAATGTGTACTGACTCAAGAGCGATCAACAAGATAACCATCAGGTACATATTTCCATTGCCAAGGATGGATGAGCTGATGGATTGCATGAGCGGAGCAAAGTATTTTTCAAAGATAGATTTGAAAAGCGGATATCACCAGATTCGCATGAGAAAGGGTGATGAGTGGAAAACAACATTCAATACAAACGAAGGTTTGTATGAATGGATTGTCATGCCGTTTGGCTTGACAAATGCGCCAAGTACCTTTATGAGGTTAATGAATGAAGTCCTGAAGGAATTCATCAGGAAATTTGTCATCGTATATCTGGATGACATACTAATTTACAGTAAATCAGAGGCTAAACATCTGAAACATTTGGCCATTGTGATGAGGAAGCTACAGGAGGAGAAGTTGTTGATTAACATGATAAAATCTTCATTTATGAAGACAGAGCTCACTTATCTAGGATTTGTTATTTCGGTGAATGAGTTGAGGATGGATCCGGATAAGGTAGAAGTAATCAAGAATTGGCCATCACCGAGAAACATTTTCGAGGTGAGAAGTTTTCATGGATTGGCGAGTTTCTATCGGAAGTTCATTAGGAATTTCAGTGGGATTAGTGCCGCAATGATGGATATAGTGAAGAAGCAGCATAAGTATTTTCACTGGACAACATAGGCTGAGAAGAGCTTCAATCTGTTGAAGCGAAAGATCACGGAACAACCAGTTCTAGTGTTTCCGGACTTCCTAAAAACATTTCAGGTGAAATGTGGTGATGCAAGTGGGTTTGCCATAGGAGTGGTCATGAGTCAGGAGGACAGACCAATTCCATATTTCAGTGAGAAGATGAATGAGGCAAAATTGAGGTACTCCATGTATGATAAAGAATTTTATGCTATCATACAAGCCTTGAATAAATGGAGACATTACTTGATCCCGAAAGAATTTGTTTTATACAGTGATAACCATGCATTACAGTTTGTGACTCAACAGGAGAAGTTGAATCAGAAACATGCAAAATGGGTAGAGTATATGCAGAATTTCACATTTGTGATTAAACACATTTCGGGTACTGCTAACAAAGTGGCTGATGCTTTGAGCAGGAAGTGTATGTTGTTGCAGGAGTTCCGAGTCAAAATGTTAGGTTTTGATGATCTCAAAGACATGTATGCAGGTGATGCAGATTTTTCAGAAGCATATAAAGAAGCTGAGAATCCATTCCTCAAGGATAGAAGCCAGTGGATAGAGTACGTGATCCAGGAAGGATTGTTGTTCAAAGGTAATCAACTGTGTATTCTGAAATGCTCCATGAGAGAGAACTTGTTAAAGGAAAAACACAACGAAGGATTGGTCAGACATTTCGGTCATGTCAAGACATTCGCAAGGATGAGAGAGTCATACTTTTGGCCAGGGATGCGGTCAGAGGTTAAGAGGTTTGTAGACAAATGTAGAGTTTTCCAGCATTCGAAGGGAAGAGAGCAGAATGCAGGATTTTATCAGCCATTGCCCATACCGGAAAGACCAAGGGAGGTGATAAGCATGGATTTTGTATTGGGATTGCCAAGGGCGCAGAGAGGAGTTGACTCAATCTTTTTGGTTGTGGATAGGTTTTCTAAAATGACACACTTCATCCCATGCCAGAAAACTAGTGATGCGACTCACATCACAAATCTTTTTTTCAAAGAGGTCGTTAGACTTCACAGCTTACCCAGAAGCATAGTTTTGGATAGAGACACGAAATTCATAGGGCATTTCTGGAGGACACTCTGGAAGAAGATGGGAACTAACTTGATGTTTATTTCTGCTTATCATCCTCAGACGGATGGACAAACAAAAGTGGTCAACAAAAGGCTGGGAGACTTTCTCAGAAGTTTAGTGATGGAGCACCACCGCAGTTGGGACCACATATTTCCACAGAAAGAATTTGCATACAATGATTCAATGAATCGGAGCATAGGGAAAAGCCCATTTTAGATTGTGTATGGCGTGCAACCGAGAGGAGTTTCTAAACTGAGGGATTCAGAACAGACTGTGACTAGCAGTGCTAGTGCAGAAGAGTTTGTTGAAGCAATGAAGGAACTTCACAGCCAGGTGAAGGAGCGAATGCTAGATTCAAACCGCGAGTATAAGTGCAGAGCCGATCAGTAGAAGAGACAAATTCATTTTGAAGTTGGTGATCTAGTTCTATCACATTTAAGGAAAGAAAGGTTCCCAAGAGGAACATACAATAAATTGAAGATGAAGAAAATCGGACCATGTAAGGTCTTGAGAAAATTCGGAGAAAATGATTATGAGATTGAGTTGCTGGATGGAATTGAAATATCTTTGATATTCAATGTGGCAGAATTATACCCCTATAGGGATGGAGAAGAAGAGACCGAAACTGAACAGCCAGTGATCCAATGGATGAAACAATTACCAGTTGCAGAGAAGCTGCAGATGGAATGCATACTGGACAAGAGAGTGAGTAAAAAGACTAGGAGGAAGAAACACTTCGAGTATCTGGTCAAGTGGAAGATTCCAGCTGGGAAACTGAAGCAGAGATACAGAAGCATGGACATACCGTGCAGAAGCTCATGGACAGGATCCCATGAAATTTTTCAAGCGAGGGAGTATGATGCAGAAGCATCGCCGACTCATCAAGCGAGCCAGCGCGGAAGCGGAAGACAGCTGGACAAGCAGCACAAATTTTGAAAATGCTTTGGGACTGTTGCACAAACCTTAAATGAGTCATTTAAGAAGAGGCGCCTTTGTATATTGTAAATGTACCTTGAGAAAATAGCTCTCGTCCTTTAGTAGATAGGCGACATTTAATAGAGTTAATGCAGTTAGATAGGATTTTTAATTCTTAGATTAGACAGTTTTAGGAGCTGAAGGGAAAACAAATATAGACACCCTCATTGTACCATTGTAACATTAGCCCAGGAATAGAGAGAATTCTGGAGAAACAGGAAGAGCAAGAGCAAACAGAGAGCTGTGTAAGAACACCCATGTACCGATATTTGAATTAATAGAAGAGTTCTAATTCAAATTCATGGTCGGTGTTGTTTTCTGTGTGGTTGATGTTGAAGTGCTCATGAGTGTTTATTTCCTGTTATGCATTTGCTTTTATATGCTGTGTATGTGATTTCATGTGTAAATTGAAGTCTGAAAGGAGGGAGAAATGAGTTTCAATTGTTTCTCTACTTGAGCCAGAGGATTCCTACAAGGAGTGCAATCGAATTTGTCCACAAGGAGTGCGTTGATAGAGGGGTTCAATTAGAGATAGTTTTTTTCCTCATTTTTTCGAAGGTGCAGTTGGGCATAGGATCTGTGCAAGGAGTGCACAGGCTGGTTAAAGGTCTCAGGGTTGTGAACTTGAGTGAGGAATTGAAAGACTGTTGCTGCAAGAGTGCGCAGAGTTGAAAACCTTTCGAACTTTCAGTCGAGGATGGAAGGGTTGCCATAAGGAGTGTGTGCAAAGAACTCTCTCTTCCTAAGAGATCAAGTAAATGTGGGAAGCTCAGGAAGCATAGGCCTCTGAGTTGCTGGGGACAGTGAAGACAAGTGCGACTTGAAGTTGCAAGGGTGTCGCAGGTTTTGCGAATAAGCGAACGAGTTCACGGAGAAGAACACTTAACCGTTCTGTGAGTTTCATCGGAGGAAACGGACAGAAAAAATTCTCTGAGGATATTTCACGAAGTTCTGTGGGCCATTGGATCTAATGGAGGTGCAGGGAAGTTATCAGCACAGGTGCGGAAAGTAGTCAAGAACAAGAGGGGTATAGTCGTGGATCTGAGTCATAAGGACCGTCATATCTACATGTGACATCACATATCGGGGAATCGCGAGTCGAAGAATTAAGTTGTTGCAATGAGAATTGAAATACCACGATCCATGATATCCCGACGAGTCTAGAACCGTCCATCAGTAGGGATGCATGTCAGGAGATCCCAAGGAGTCGGGGATCGGAGAATCGGGGTTTTCAATGACACAGTGTTCGTGTAGCTCGAAGTCGCGAAATGCGATATTCCGACGGAAGAGTGGTGTGGGTCAGAGTTGGAGTTAGTGGAAGACAGGTGGTGCACCATATCGGGGATCAGGAAAAGGAAAGTCCCGAATCCATCGACATCAGGATTCGCGATCTCGCGAACTCCGAAATATCGATAGAAGTGGTCAAACCCCACGTGTGCATCGGAGTTTCATCACATCGGGTATCGGGAGTCGGTAAATCAAAGTTCTCGGTATCGTGGGTGGAAAAAATGCGATAAGGAAGTTCTCGATAAAGGGAAGGGAGAAGTCAACGTTGACTAGCCATCGGGTCTCGAGGTTTTGAGAGCCCAGTGATAGACGTTGAACTTGTGAGGCCATGAGTTCTGATCCTCTGGTAAGTGAAGAAAGGGAGGATCGCGCAAAGAGAACTGTGTGTGTAGAATTCCCGATAGGGAATTAGAGGAACCATTGAGTTCTCCAGGCCGTGAGTGGAAGAAGATCCTGTGGGAGCGGACGTGCCTGCGGGGGCGGCTGCGCCACCTATGCTAAACCAATATGTGGTGAAACATGGTTTGATATTACGCTGAAATGCAACCCTATGCTACACAAACATACTGTAATACATGTCCCATCGCTACATCGACATGTAGCCTTGTGCTATAATGGAATGTGGCGACAAGTGACCTAATACTACACTAAAATATTGTAACACATGTCCCTATGCTACACTAACATGTGGCAACAAGGGGCCCTATGACACAATGACATGTGGTCCTATGCTATGATGACTCGTCACATCGCAGTTTGTTAATAAGAGGTCAATGTAACCCTATGCTACACCAACATGTCTTATAATGAGCGCACATGTGATAACAAGTGGTCCTATGATATACCAACACGTGTCCTTACAATGTGCTAAACACATGGCTATAAGTAGCCCTATGTTATGAAAACATGTGTCCTTTCAATCTATTAACGAGTGGAGAGAAGTGGTCCTATGTTATGTTAACATGTGGCCCTATAGTTCATGAACACATGGTAAGAACAAAACTATGGTATATGGACATGTGGAGAGAAGAGCCCTAAGTTCATCTATAAAAAAAATATGGACCATCTTTCCTCGTTGTCCCTCCATGTGTAACTATCAACAAGAATGCACATAACATGATCTTCACTTCTATTTCCTATAAGATAATCCATAAATTGTGTGAAGATCTTACACTCAAATAATCATTAAAACCGTGGAATGATGAGAATATGAAGCAAAATCTTATGAGACATTATTTTTGTAACCTAATCAACTTAATATCTACTAGATTTACATCAAAGTATTCCTATTTTTTGCATTATCATCTTTATAATATAGGATTTTTTATTAATACATCCATCAATTTCATTATATTTCATCTCTAAATGTTTCAAAAGAGTGAACACTTTTCTATATGTTAAAGGAAAAAAAATTGTTGATAAAAAGTTTGTAAAGGTGATGCATCTTCAAACTTCCAAATAAATGTGGGATAAACTTATTAACAATTATGAAGGAAATGAGAAAGAAAAAGATGTCAAACTTCAAACATATAGATTGAAATTTGAACATCTAAAGATGAATGAAGAGGAAACAATCAGCAAGTATTTTTTAAGAGTTGAACAACTTCTAAATGCCATGAAGGGTATTGGTGAGAAAATTGAAGAATCCTTTTTAGTTCAGAAGATTTTAAGATCTATGCTTGATAAATTTAATCCAAAAGTTTCTGCAATAGAAGAACTAAATGATCTTAAAATTCTGTCCATTGATCAAATCCTAGGAACTCTAACTGCATATGAAATGAGAATTAGAAAAGATAAATCCATTACTAGAGAAACATCTTTTAAAGAAGACAAGAATACTGATTCAAAATTAGATTATATTGAGGTAAAATTTGTGAGAAGGTTAAAGAAAGAATTAGGAAAATATCAAGGCAAGCTCCCTTTCAAATGTTTTAACTGTGGTAAGATAGGTCACTTTTCATCTAAGTGTCCTTACCATAAAAAGGATCAAAACTTTGATGATGAAAAGAAATACAAATTTAAGAAATATAGTAAAAAGAAAAGTTTGTGTGCAAACAATGATGCCTCCTCAGAATACATAGATAGTGATTCATCCTGTGAAGACAAAGTGAATTATTTTATGCTTATGGCTATGAGAGATCTTGATGATGAACATTCAGGAGGTGAAATGGATGATGAAGAAGTTGTGGTGGATATGGAAGGTGAATTAATCAGTGCTTTGGAAGAAATTGTCAGACTCATATGTAAGAAGAGAAAACAAAAATAGTTGTTGATGTAGTTTAAAATGGATGATAAAAAACCTGATGAAGACTTTGCTCTACTAAAATTGGAGTTAGAAGAGGAAAAGAAAATAGAAGACATCCTGAAACAACAGTTATCAGATAAGAAAGAGAGGTGTGAAGCCTTAGAAGAAGAGATAGTAAAACCTAGAAAAGAAATGGAGAAGTTTAAGGCATTGTATCACCAAAATCTCTCAAGTATTAAAGCCTTAAAAGAATTAAATTCCATTCTAAATCAGCAAAGAAATCCAAAGTTGAAAGCTGGCTTGGGCTATGAATAAGGATCAAGTAGTGATCATCCAAGTAATATAAAACCCATCAAGTTTGTCAAATCTACAATCATTGACAACAACCACTCTGCAGAAACAAATAAAGAAAATCAACCACCAAGAAGAAATGAAAGAAAAAGTACCAAAACCGAATTTGTAGATCAGAGAAACTATCAGCATGGAAGAAATCGACCCACTTGAAGAAGACAATATTTTTCCAGGTACAAAGGATTTTTCTATGGACATTGTTTTTTCTATTCTAACTTTGGTCACAAAGCTATAACTTGTTCTTTAATATTTAGATATGAGAAATCAATTTATTCAAGGAGTAATTATCTGCCACCACAAAGATTGAGATAGCCAAGAAACAAACAATCACAGACTATAAATCATGTGATTACTCGGAGAAGGATGCAGGTAAAACTTAACAACAATTATGAGCATAAAAATCATTATGATCTATTATTCAGTGAACCAAAATGTTACAACTGCCATAATTATGGACATAAAGCTCCAGACTGTCGCTTAAGGAACTATAAGCCAGATCTGAATCTTGTTGCTAAAAATTTCAAGGTTTTGAAGAAGAAAGAAGATGACCAGTATGGATTAGTGTTATCAGCCCAAAGACAAAAGAATCCTTGGTATATTGATAGTGGATGTTCCAAACATATGACTGGAGACAAAAGTAAGTTTCTAACTCTAATTGAAAACAAATCAGAGAATGTAACTTTTGGAAACAATGCACTAGGAAAAATAAAAGGTAAAGAAATGGTAAGCCTAAGTAATGGCAAAGGAAAATCTCAATATGTGTTGTTTGTAGATGGTCTGAAACATAATATACTAAGTGTCAGTAAAGTTTGTGACAAAGGGTGTGATGTTTTTTTTTACTTCTAAAGATTGTAAAATAAAGTCTTTGAATTTAGGACAATTGGTTGCAAAAAGGATAAGAACAGAAAACAATGTCTATGTGTTAAAAGAAGAAAAAGAAGAATGGCACTTAAGAAAATATGATGAAAGTTGGGTATGGAATAGGAGACTTGGACACCTAAATTTTGATCATATAATCAATCTTAGAAACAATGGGGCGGTAAAAGATCTTCCAAAGACATCAAACCCATATGATTCTATTTGTAAACCTTGTCAGATAGGAAATCTTACTCGCACTCAGTTCAAATCTAAAAAATTTCCTTCAACAGAAAAACCTCTCTAGTTAGTACATATGGATTTATGTGGAACATCAAGAAAAGAAGTTACAAGAAAATAAAACTATTTTATGTTGATTATTGATGATTATTCTAGACTAACGTGGGTTGCCTTTTTGAAGGAAAAATCTGAAGCATTTGAAAAATTCAAAGTGTTTAAGGCTCTGAAAGAGAATAAAACAGGAAAAATATTGAAGGCAGTAAGGTCTGATAGAGGAGGAGAGTTTAGTTCATGTAACTTCAAAGAGTTCTGTGATAAACATGGAATCAAACGAGAATACACTATTCCAAGAACTCCAAAACAAAATGGAGTAGTTGAGAGGCATAATAGATTATTTCAACAGATGGCAAGATCAATGATGAATGAAAGGAATATTGCTCAGACATATTGGGTGGAAGCAATCCATACAATTGTTCATATTCTTAACAAAGCTCATCTCATGCCACATAATGACAAGACTCCTTATGAAATATGGTTTGGAAGACCTGCTTCAATCAATCATTTTAAAGTTTTTGGGAGTAAATGTTATATCAAGAATAATTATGAAAATATTGGCAAATATGATGATAGGGCTGATGAAGGTATCTTCTTAGGTTATGCTACAACTAGTAAAGGGTACAGATGCTACAATAATAGGTTGCATAAATTGTTTGATTGTATCGACATAAAAGTTGATGAAGAAATCTCGGTACGAAATGTAAGTAGTGTTGAACCAAGCACATAAGATATAGTTGAAAATGAAGATGAACAGGTCCAAGAATCAGAAAGAGAAGAATCTGGTTCAGATGAAGATATGAATACTCAGGCTGACACAAATCAGCATAAAGAAAAAAAACCACCTCTCAGAATTGTTAGAAAGAATCATCCTAAAAATCAGATAATTGGAGATATAAAAAATGGAGTTCAGACAACAAGGAAATTAGTTAAAGACACAGAACAATATCAGATTGCTTTTCTATCTATGATTGAACCTAAAAATTTTGATGAAGCCAACAACCATGGTGATTGGATTAGAGCTATGAATGAAGAGCTTGATCATATTGAAAAGAAAAATACTTGAGAGCTTGTTCCTAGACCTGAAGATAAGAATGTAATAGGTTCCAAATGGGTGTTCAAGAATAAAATGAATGAAAAAGGACAAGTTGAAGGTATGCACAAGTTGAAGGTCAGGATTTTGATGAAACTTTTGCACCAGTGGAAAGATTGGAAGCCATTAGAATGCTTCTTGCATATTCATGTCATAAGAACTTTAAAGTTTATCAGATGGATGTTAAGTCAACATTTCTTAATGGAGATCTAGAGGAAGAAGTATATATGGAGCAACCTGAAGGATTCTCATTGAAAAATAATCCTGATTATGTTTGCAAGATGAAGAAGGATTTATATGGACTGAAACAAGCACCATGAGCTTGGTATTATAGACTAGACAAAGTTTTACAAGGAAAAGGGTTCAAGAAAGGTACCGTTGACAACAATATCTACATCAAGTCTGAAGGTGATGATTTACTAGTTGTTTTGGTTTATGTAGATGACATTATTTTTGGTTGAACTAATGATTCCTCTATTCAGTGGTTTGCTAACTCTATGCAAATAGATTTTGAGATGTCAATGATAGGTGAACTGTCATACTTTCTTGGTTTACATGTACATCAAATCTATACAGGAATATTTATCACTCAAGAAAAATATCTAAAAGAGATGTTGAATAAGTTCCAGATGGAAGATTCTTCTCCTATTAGTACACCTATGGTGATTGGTTGCAAGCTCAATAAAGATGATATTTCACCTGATGTTGATCAAAGGACATATTGATCAATGATAGGAAGTCTTATGTACATCACAACATCTCGTCTTGATATAATGCAAGTTGTTGGAATGGTAGGTCGTTATCAGTCTTCTCCTAAAGAAAGTCATTTACTAGTTGTAACCAGGATATTCAAGTACTTGAAGGGAACAATGAATTATGGTCTGTGGTATCCTAGAAATCAGAACTTTCAATTAATTGCTTATTCAGATGTTGATTGGGCAAATTGTGTGTATGAGAGAAAGAGAACCAGTGGAGGTGCATTCTTCCTGGGTGACTCGTTGGTAGCATGGATTAGTATGAAGCATGGATCTATTTCCTTATCAACTACATAGGCAGAGTACATTGTTGCAGCTACTCGTTGCACTCAAATTTTATGGATGATCCAAACTCTTGCAAACTTGAAGGTAAATTATACTGATCCAATTCTAATTCACTATGATAACACCAGTGCCATTAGTGTCTCCAAGAATATTGTTCTTCATTCCAAGACTAAGAATATTCCAATCAAATATCATTTTATCAGAGAGAAGGTTACAAACAGATTTGTTTAGATGAATTATATTCCTTCCACAGAACAGACAACTGATATCTTTAATAAACCATTAGCAACAACACCTTTTGGATATCTTCGTCAGAAGTTGGGGGTTATATCTTTTTTTTTCTAATCTGTTCACCTTTTCAGGGGGAGTATGTGATTGTCACATATCTGATACCTTCGAGATGTATTGCAACAGTTCAGGGGGAGCGTGTTTCTTCGTTGACATTGATGTCAAAGGGAGAGAAAAAGTGTGGTAAGGATGCTATAGTGGTATGTTTGGTTGCATGTTCAATAGGCAGAGTAGTAGTCTAGGCAGAGAGTGAAGAGTGCATTTCTTTAGGTTCACGGTTTCCATCAATGCCAAAGGGGGAGATTGTTGGCATACTTACAGACAGAAGGCAACGTGTGCATGTTTGTCATTTATGGTGCAGAACAACATGATCAGCAGTGCAGTGATAATGTCAAGGCAATGATCAATAGTGAAGATCAACAGTGATCGCTGGATTCCATTCAAAATTCCCGATGACCATCATATCTAAATTCAGATAGGAGGAGTGCACAGTAGAAGAGAACAGATCTCAGGTGTCAAATTTGAGCCTAAAGACCGACCATCATTGGATCCAGAAGAAGGAGCACGATATTTACATGCAAGATGAAGTGGGCTTACAAAGTTCCGAAAGTAGGAGGACCATCCATCTTCAAGAAGGACACGTGGTGAGTGACTAGAATTTTGATGACTTACACATTGGAGGTGTCAATAGAGCATGGTGTGGAAACTTGCAATATGCAATATCCTGAAATTATTTGGTCCGTTAGATCGAGGATTGATCTGAACCCTTGGATTGAGGGTCATGGAAAGTTGGATGCAGACTACACATGGCGAGAGGTCAGCTTTTCATTGATTAGAAAGTCAAAGGAAGGAGGTGCTCTATCCTTTGAAATCGTGAAACGCAAAACCATGATTTAATCTGAGTCATCGATCAAAGGGAGAGTGTGGACCGTTGATCTGAATCTATTTCAAAGTTTCAGATACCGGGAGTTGGAGGAGTCAATGGGACTCACGACAAAAGTATGAAATCATGAAGCGCTTGTTTGATTGGCGAGTGGTCATAGCGCATGGTCACATCACGAGGGTTGGAGGGAGGAGCTAGTGCAGCCAAGATCTATTTCGGTGATCACGACATGGAGAGTCGAGGCCCTTCATCACAAGAATGTTGAAATGAAAAATCATGAAATCAATTCTACTTAGTGTTTGATCACATCCAGTCGACATATGAGATAAACGTGAGACCCTGCAGAATTAGCCCAACGATGTTTATTAATTGGGAATATGATCGAAGGGCTATTGTTGCACTTCATAGTTAATTGATTAGTTATGATTCAGTTAGCAAAACTGAATCATAGTTCTTGCACATTTGGTGATTCAATTGTTGAAGCGTTTTCTTGGAGATTCAAGGTGTAACTCAAGAGGTGGTATAACATAAAATAAAAACGCAATGACTGTGGTAGGTTAGCCGTTCTGAGTGAAAAATGAGTTGAGATGTAAGAAAGGTAGAAACTTAGAAATTTGAAATAGATCTTGAAAATATAGAAGAAGAGAAGAATTGTAGAACATATAAAAGAAGAGAAGAATTGCAAAATAGATAGAAGCAGAGAAGAATTGCAAAACATAGAAGAAGGGGTAAGAAGTGAGATACATGTATTGTTTGTTATTAAATCATTTATTCTTAATCAAAGAGGTAGGATGGTGCTAGGGAGGACTGTAGTCCTCTATTATTCAAGTTGGTGCTTGAATACTGAAAGTTGGAGCTTTCATCTGGTTGTGGCTGGAAAAATAGGATGGCAGGGTGGTGCTTGGGAAAACACATAGTTTTTTTTATACAAGTTGGTTCTTGTATAAGTAGAAGTAGGTGATTCCATCTAGTTGGTGTTGGAACACTCGGGGAGTTGGTGCTTCCTTCTAGTGGGTTCTATAGAAACTAGAGAGTTGGTTCTCTCAACAATTCAGAGCTTGTAAAACAGAGGTAGTAGCCTCGCATTGAGTTGGGGCTCAAACATAGATGATGTAGAGAACTTAAAATACTGCATATCATTCAAAGAAGAATATTTTTTCTCCCTTTATGGGTTTCCTCATGAAAATCTGTCCTTGTGTATATCTTATGTGTGACTGATGTTCATTACTCATGTTGTTCATATGTTGTATAATATTGATGGTCACTTGGAAGAGCTTAAAAATTGTTTGAATAGTCATATATTGTTTAAGCACAGTAACAACTGATTCACCCCCCCCCCTCTCAGTTGTCTTAGTATTTAGTATTTTCAACACACACAAGGTATGGTTTGGTAATAATCCTTCTCTTTCACATCTCAAAGTATTTTTTTGTGATGCATTTGTGCATGTTCCCAAAGAAGAGAGGAGCAAGTTGGACAAGAAGGTAGTCAAGTGTATTTTCATTGGATACAAAGAAGGAATGAAAGGATATAAACTATGGGATACTGCATCAAGTAGAACAATGTACATTCAAGATATGGTATTCACAAAAGTCGGAGGGAAGTCTAAGTCTGAAGTGGCTCAAATAGAGAAAAATACAAAGAATTTGATTTTTAACTAAGTAACGAAGAATATGATTCAGATGAGTCGAATGAATTAGATGAAGAGGTGGAACAATTGACCTTGGTTGTAAGGAGGTTTGAATGACTAAGAAAACCAGTCGAAAGGTACAATTCACCCATATTTGATTCTTCATTTGCGTTAATTTACACTGAAGAGGAGCCCAATTCTATCAGGAAGGAAGTCGACTCGGTAGAGGGTAGACTCTGGAAAGATGCCATGGTTGAAGAGATGGACTTCTTACACAAAATTAAGACATGGTATTTGGTTGAATTACCTAGTGGAAGACATCCCATCAGTAGCAAGTGGGTATTCAAGAAAAATATGAATGCAATAGGTCAATTCAAGAAATTTAAATATTGACTGGTAGAAAAAGGATATTCCCAAGTCGAAGGAGTTAAATTCAGTGATATTTTTTACCCTGCTACAAAACTAACTTCCATTAGAGTACTAATTTTTTTGGATACAACATTTGATCTTGAAAGACAAAAAATATATGTGAAGACAATGTTCCTAGAGGGGACTTGGAGGAATAAATCTACATGAAACAGGATGAAGGATTTGCAATAAAGGGAAAGAAAGAGCTAGTGTGCAAGTTGAAAATATATCTTTATGGTATAAATAAATCACCAAGGATGTGGTATCAAAATTTTGACACATACATAGTTTGGGAATTGTGAAAAGAAAATATGATCACTACATATATTCCAGGTAAGAAATTGGTTATTTTATATATGTAGCATTATATGTCAACAACATGTTGTTGATTAGAAACAACATGGATTTAATAAAGGAGGTGAATAAGAATTTATCTTCCAAGTTCAATGTGAAGGAGCTTGGAACAACATAATTCATTCTGGGGATGGATATTAAAAGAGATTAGGAAGTTAGAAAGGTCTGTTTTAATCAAAAAAATTATATTGAAACAATTTTGAAGAATTTCAACTTGTAGGATTGCAAACCTATAAAGGTGCCAATTCCTGCGGGAGAAAGGTTGATTGTGGAACAATGTCCAAAGACACAGGAAGAAACATAGGACATGGCATGTGTTCCCTATGAAAGTGTTGTTGGTAGTATAATGTATGTGATGGTATGCACTCGACCAGACATTGCTCATGTAGTGGGAGTGTTAAGAAGATACATGTCAACACCTCGAAAGGATCACTAAACAAATGTCAAGAGATTATTCAAGTATTTGGGTGGCACAAAATATTATGCTATATGCTACCAAGGAAAACCTGAATATTATAGTGACGTATGCATACATGTCTTTGTCAACACCGACTACAATGGATATCTATATTGACAAAGGTGGACCAATGGATATTTGTTCAAGATGTTCGTTGGAGCAATCATATATATGTGTAAGTGATAGGTGCTCATATCCTTTTCAAAAACAAAATTTGAATACATGGAATCAACTCATGGAAGAAAATAAGAAGTATGGCTACAACTCGTGGAAGAAAAGAAGCATTTTGGAAGCAAAGAATTAGTATGGCTCATGTACATATTTTATTCCTTTTTTTAATGCATGTTGCATATCACCATCAAACTAGGATCATAACTTAATTTCCAAATCCATATGAAAACATGGATTTGAACCTGAGTATTTAGTGTGGATATGCCCCATATTAGCCACTAAACCACAACCTACAACCTTACAAATCATGCTTAATTCACTTCACTTCACACTAATGCTGAAGAACGATATGAGCAAGATGATAGGTTAGACAAAACATTTTAACGAAGAATACATAGGAGACTTGTAGGAGGTGGGAGAAACAATATGACACATGGATTCAAATTCATGCATTAAGATGATCCCCAGACAATGAAACACTAGTAGGTAGGTGGCATTATAATTATAATTATATAATTAGTGTAAATTAATTTCCATTTTAAAATTATTATAAAAAAATATGTTTATCCCATTAAACATTATATTATGATTAATAATAAAGCATGTCACAGTATTAAAATTTCAATTTATGTTTTCATTAACATTTATTGATGAATTAATAAGTGAATATCCAGTTGATCAGCTTGGGCCTTCAGTGTTTGCATGATGACTATGTTTCCTTGTAGCAATGACAACCAACCACATGCATAACCTATAAGCTACCCCTATTCATTTTCAGTGAAGACAACACATTATGTCAGATGATGATAGTTAATACACTGACCTATGTAGGGAGTTAATAAGTTGATTCAACGTTTGGTTGGCGACCAGGCACAGAACAAAGTGAAAGAAGTTTTTGACAGGGCATGTTGTAATTATCAGTATTTTCATAATTCTAGTTTCTTTGGCCAAATTCGTTAGTGCTTTCTTCATGGTTTCCTTCCTACTCTACATATATTTGTTTGTTAAACTCATGCTCATAATCCTGTTATTTTTTTTCACGGTATTTTCCTTTGTGGTCACAAAAAAATGGGTGGGGAAGTTGGCATCGGACAATGGATACAGAGAGTACCCTCTGGTCCATTACTGGCACTAGCTATAAAAATGGATCCAGAAAGGAACCTCATGGAGCTTCTAGGTGGTACTTCTCCATGTGTACTAGTTCAAAAGAAGGAAAATCATTGGAATATTTAAATACAAAGACAAAATGGAGGTCGAGGAGAAGAAGCAAAAGAAAATTATGTTTCTATGCTCGTTCTTATTCTCTTAACAATAGTGATGGAAACCATGAAAAAATCGTAGGGTAGGGTGTGCTAGGAGTGAAGTTAGGGTTTTAGGAGGACCATAGATGTTCTTGGAAATGACACAACAATGACCATTTCACAGAAAGAGCCTGCACGTGAGGTTTAAAATATTTACAATGTGTGCTATCTCAATAACGTGCTTCAATGTCTCACTTATATGCTTCCTCTGGTGAATTTTTTCCTTGGCAATTAGAATTATTCTATATGTAAGTGCAGGTCTTTAATTTCTACAAATTTCATAGATGTAAACCTAGAATTTCCATTTTCTTTTTCATTTTTGTTCTAAAAAATTCATAGTTCAAACCCTAAAATTGTGTGAAATTATCTTTAAAGATCATAGAGCAATGTTGAAGCTGGAGAAATGTCCGAGGTTTATGTTATCTATGTTGTTTATAAAGTTTCATGTGTCAATAATGTTGTTTCTTTTATCAGAGATTGATGATTTCTCTGTTGTGCATTGGCATACATAAAATAAATTAAGTTTAAATTGAAAAAAAAATGGAATTTTGTGTTACCTTGCTTTGTTTTTTTCTTCCTTAGCAAGATTTGATGCCTCATTTTTAAAGTTGAATGAAATTCCAAGCAAAAGAAAATTTAAGGGAAAATGGATCTCTATCCTCCTTCCATCTGTTTAATTTCAACCAATGTGATTCACTCATTCTAGTGAGATATTTATGATTCCACTGATTGAAAAATCAAAAGAAAAGGAACAAGTAGCTAGAGTGTATACTTGGTGGAGAATAGGAGTATATGGAACCTAATCTATAGAGAGACTATGGTTGGGTGTTCTTGTACTTACCAACCTCTGTGGTATATTTCATGGAATCTCATTGAAAGAAGGTCATTGTTGAAGTTCTTTTTGTACATGTCTACAAGTACAACATTTCTTTCCTATTTATCTTTTCTTTGTGCAACATCTACAGGTAACAAGAAAATAACCTATATCAAATTGAAAACATATTGTTTTGACACTATATTAAATTTTATTCCAAAAGATTAAGTACAAAATTCATTTCATTTCTTATTGTAGCGTATGAAACATGCATTACAAAAATTCTACTTCAATGAATGCATGAGTATGATGTTAAAAATGACTTAGAAAAGTATAGGTTTTTCCTTGGAATAGAAATTACCGTGTTCATTTTAAAAAAAATATTTTTCTTAGTGATCTAAATAATATAACATAGAGCTTATCACTCTACAATGCAGTTCAGAGTAGGAGAAGGAGGCAACTCGATCTGAGCCTTTGGAGTAGGTGGAGGAGGCCTTTCTTGACACTGAGAGGGGGCTGAATCAGTATCAAGTATAATTAAAAACCTTTTTCAACTTATACTTAAACCATTAAATTATATCCAATGAGAAATGAACAATAGTATAAGAGTTACACCAATACACCACAATACACCATACACAATATATGAGAAATAATCAATAGTTATTGTTCAATGGAAGTAATGACTTCCAAAGGTAGCTACAGCTTCCAAATGTAAATGGACAGATAAACCTCCAAGAGGAAGATACAATCCTCCAATATCAAGAGAGAGTTGAACTCTCCATCCTTGCCCCTTCATTCCACCTAATAATATATGAGAGATAATAAAACTTCACATTAAATCATCACCATCAACCAACCATCGCATAGAACCTGATAATGCTTCCCGAGACTTCTTCAATTTTTCCAATTCTTCAATTATTGTAATAATTTGATCCTATAGATAATATTACTCAATCTATTCTCTGAAACTTCTCCAAGTTTCACTCCTTGAATCCTCCCCAAAAAGAATTTATAGAGAGAATGGTAGACCTTGTTCAATTCTAGTTTATTTAGGAGACAAAACTTGTACAGAATTCCCTGCGCTCAATATTTAACATAAGATTGTGAAACTTGCAAAAAAGAAGCTAAAGTCTGTAATCTTTCTAATTAAATTTGTCCCACTTCATTTGGATTCTCTATGAAGAAGTTATGACTGTTTTACCCAGAACACCTGTTTATTGACTAGCTTCAGGACTGGTCGAAAACTCTGTCTTCCATAGAGTGTATATCCATAATTATAGAAATTAAAGAGATGAAACATTTACCATAGATACCTTTATATGTCTTCTCAATACCATAGCAATTTCACCATCTGAGTCGTTCTAGAAAAACAATTATAGAGAAAATGGTAAGATGACCTAAAAATAACATACATTAGAACACACACTACTACATATGGGCGGATTATTCCATGAAAATTTTCCACGCTTCCACTAGTTTCATCCTTTTTTTAAATAGAGCGGGATTTTCATCGACATTTCCATGAAAGTTCATCACAATATGCAAAAAAATCGTTTTTAAATCTAGTCAGGATTTTCTTCGCAGTAGCGATGAACTTTCATGGCAATATCAACGAAGATTTTGCCTATCTCATTGGTCGGTGTTAATGGCTAGTTGACTATTTGATGTATATATACGTGACTTTAAGAGACTTTGTGACACAATTGCTATAGTTGCAAAACTGTTCTTGTCTTTTGTTGGAGTTGTTTATTTTTCCGTCACCCACCGGTTGAACAAATCCAATACTTGCAAGGTTAGCATGTTATTTTTTATTGATGTACTCATTTAACTTTTATATTTTTGTTCAAATGTCCAAATTTCATTTAGCTTGTCTTTTCCTTGATAATATATTATAATATGTGTAGTACCATATTTCATGTCTTTGGTTTTTGGATCTAGTTAGTATATTCTATGGAAAAGGGTATGTGGATTCCATAATATTCTAGGTTTATGGAATCCACATACCCTTTTCCCCTCAATTGTAGCTATAATCTCTGTCTCTTTTCGTTGATAAAGATATGGAATTGCTCTTGAAACTCAAGCCTAATCAGTGAAATGATAGTAATTGATTGTCATTTTCTTCTCTCTTTTATTTTTAAGACCTAACAAAAAAACACTAACAAAGATTGATTGAAGCTTTGATACCACTTGTTACATCCCTAGTACCCAAAAGGGATCACACTTGCATAAATTGAAAATAATATAATAGTGACAATAATGGTTGGGATACTTGCATACCTAATGGTTGTCTAGCACTTGCTAATACAATTGAATGGAGGAATAAATCTCCATGAATAAATTATTGAAGTTGATTGTTATATTGATATATGATAAGTTATGGTATATATAAGATAGGTAGGAAACTCATGTTTATAACAACAAGGGTAATAGCTACAATATATTGTAACATTTCCCTCTTCTGCATAAACTATTTGCTATCCTCAACATTTCCCTCTTTCGCATATATATTAAGAAAAATATTAATAACATTTCCCTCTTCCACATAAATTCTTTGCTATCCTCAACATATTGTAATAAATAATGGGTAGGTTGGCATTAATGACAAGATAGCCTGTTGATATATATTACATATAATTATTAATGTATGAGAGATCATCCATTCTTTAAGCATGCAAAACAAAACCCAAGACTAAATATTGTGGTTGACGTGATCGGGTCTGTACATTTTGCAAAACAAAGTATGGAAATTTCCATTATTTAAGAATGCAAAACAAAACCTGAGGCTAAATGTTTTGGTTGACATGATCGGGTGTGTACATATTGACGGTGGAGAAAGTGCAGTCATTAACTCATTAGGATATGAAACAAGGTCTCAAAATCCAAAGTGTATTCTTACATTTACTACACATAGAATGTCGATAACATCAATCATTATTTGTACTTTTAATTAATACGTGGATATTTTTGGATGTTGACCTTATTATAAACATGTAGGTCACTGTAAATAAACATTTCATAATTGAAATGAGCAACTAAAATATAAAAAATTGACAACTTAATTTTTGGTATGGTGTAGGTAAGACAATTACTTGTCAGGACAAGGATTTGTCACAATGAACGAAAATGATAGGAAGCTTTCTCGGTTAAGAGTGACATTAGAGGTGAGGGGCGATGGAAAATGTTATTTCCCTTGCTATGATTGCAGAGGCTTTCAAAATAGAAGCTTTTAAGTAACAAAATCCCAAAGAAATTGTAGGGAGAAGGGGCACGCTGAAGGGGGTTATGAATATCGTCCCTTGGTAAGAGGTTTCAATAGTTAATGTATTCTCTGTAATAATCAATATGTCATGAATTTTAGTAATATTTATTATCAAGATTTTTATATTTTCCATACACACTAACTTTTCTATGTTGTTTTTAAATATATAGATGATGCCCCCAAAGTGTCGACCTCTAGAGAGTTATTTTCCAAGTACTAGTAGAAATACTACTTTACAGGGAGATGAACTTCGAGATCAGAATATTGAAGCTGTTGATCAAGTTATCAATGATGATATGGATGGAGATAACATTAGTGATTCAAATCAGGAAGATGAGATACATAGATTGATCCAAGACACATTTTCTCCAATGGATGAGGAAAACCAAGATGATAGTCATGATGTTGATCATCTACTCGAGAAGTCACGTCAACCTCCTTATGAAGGATCAACAACAAATCTTTTATCTGCTATATTTTTGTTGGTGAGCTTGAAGGTTTTGAATGGTTTATCAAACACATGTCTCACACAGATACTAAGGTATTTAATTTGTTAATTATTTATGCCTGCATGTTCACAAATACTTAAAAGGTTTAATTGTTTCCTATATTTCTATTGTTTTATAATTTGTAAATTAGTATATTGGATGATATATTGATGATTAATATTGTTTACATTGACTTATTGTTTAGAATTTTGTAGATTGTTAGGTGATGTTCTATTATCGACGTCAAATATTTTTCCACACACATATCGATAAATATCCGTGATTATGAAAGAAATTGGAATGGACTATCAGGCTATTGATGCATGTTCTAATGATCATATCATATATTATGGACAATGTGCATTAGAAAATGAATTCCCACAATGTCAAATAAGTAGATATTGAACCGATAAAGCGTCAAAAAAGGTGCCTCGCAAAGTTCTTCATTATATTTCGATAATTCCACGTTTCCAACAGCTGTTTAGGTGCCAAAGTAAAGCACAGTTTATGGATTTCCATGCAAAGAATAGAAGTCGAGACGATGTTCTTCAAATTCCTATAGATGGTTATGCATTGAACTACATCGAAGAAAAGTGGCCAATTTTTAAATAAGAACCTCGTAATGTTAGACTTTCATTGGCAGCTAATGGTGTCAATCCATTTGGAGAGTTGTGTTCTACGTACTCAGTGTGGCCTGTTTTTGTTATAAAAAATAACCTTACTCCTTGGATGTCGATCAAGAGAGAGCATACAATGTTGGCAATGATTGTTCCAGGTATTTAATTAGATTTTATTTTCTTTAAAGTATGACAAAATATTTCATTTCTTTGTTTCGTGCATGGTAATTATTTCTTTTATATATCACGACATCTAGATAAGTATAATTAATCATGCAATATGTTGAACCAATCAGGTAGGTACCAGGTTAAATATATGAACGTATATATTGAGCCTATCATCGATGAGTTGTTGAAGTTATGGTTTGGCGTCACTATGTATGACATCTCTAGACCAATAGGGAAAAAACGATTTCAATTCCATGGAATACTATCATGGACAATTCATGATGCTCCCAGGGTAACACATTTTTTTGGTATATTGTTACTTTATTTTGTGATTTAATATTATATATATTTATTGAAAAAATCATTCATTATTTTAAATTGTAACTCTATTTTGACGCTACATTTATTCATATATCTTGTAGGTCTTCAAAGAAAGGGTAAATTTGCATGCCTTGTTTGTGGTCCGACGATAAAATCTCGTCGTTCAAGGAGTTTGGCAAAGGAATTGTTTGATGAGTATAGGCACTTTCTGCCTAAGAACCATAGTTATCGAACTACAGACAAAGAAAAGTTCAATGGTATAGAAGAAAAAAAAAAAACCCCACAAAGAATGACACATCGCCTATGGAAGTTGGAATATATTAGAAATTGTCAAGGTACGCAAATTATTTATGTATGACTTATTATATAAATCTTTGTTTAATTTCATTTTGTCCCATTAATTAGTGTTAATTTCAATTTGTTGATGTTTCATGAATGTTGTTAAGCCACGAATGGGCTTTCACGAGGAATGAAAAGTTACCTAATGCAATTCAGTAGATTTCCATACTACAAGCACCTACAAATAGTTCATTTGTTTGATACAATGCATATCGGGAAGAGCATAATAGAATTGTTATGGAAAATATTAGATGGAAGGACTGACAAAGAGAGAATTGGGAAGATTTGTTGTGACATCTGAGAAGCTAATCACGCCTTGCAAAGTGTTATTATTAATCCTAATGGCGATGGTCGTGAACAAAATACTAGTCTTCCTTGGTTATTGATAGAGCAACAGAGCACTATTCTAAGAGAGGTCATTCGAAAAATTAGGTTTCCGACGGGGTTTTCGTCGAACATAAAAAATATCTTAACTAAAAAAGGTGATTTTAGCAGGGTTAAAACACATGAATGACATACATTCATTACAGTAATTAGTAGGTTATAATATATTTCCTTATTGGTATGCATTTATTGGAAACAAATAATAATTATTTGTTTTTTGTTACAGTATGTTCTACCTTTATCTCTCCTAGATGACTTTGACAACAACATAAAACAAATTATTTATGTACCTCGAAAATACATGAGGTAAGTATTGTTTTATAAGGAAAATGTACTTCTTATGTGATATGTATTAGAACTTATTTACATATTATCTTTTATCTGCAAATTTATGTATGCCTTGATATTATTTCATTGCATCGACATTTGTAAGTGGCTATCATCAAAATAGATCCATAAAGAAGATATAAGGTATTGGAAGAGAGAAATTCCCTGACTAATGTGTCAGATGCAACAATATATACCTCCAACATTTTTCAATGCAAAAGAACACTACCTCATACACCAAGTTGAGGACATTGAATTATGTGGACCAGTAGACACAAGGTCGATGTGGATGGTGGAGAGGCAGTTGAAGTCACTGAAAGATTTTGTTAGACAAAGAGCACGTCCAGAGGGTTCTATGGTTGAGGGATATATGGTATATCAATGAATAATGTATATTAGTCAATATATACCTAAATTACCATAAAATATGAATGTGCCTCACATTTGGCATCTTGACTCCATCAACAAATTTGAAGGGAGGTCATATTGGGGAAAGGTAAAATGAGGATTGTGAAAGGTAATTATTAGATGTTGATGTAGATTTAATATATTACACATTTATTAAATTATTCATTTATTAACAATAACTAATTAATGATATTAAATTTTTATGCTATCATATACTTTCTCGAGAGTGGGATGCTTTACATTTATACATTGCAAACAACCTTGATTGGATGGAGCAATGGATAGAATATACCGAAGAATACTTCGGTAGGTTATCATGGGAAGGGGTGAGTAATATTATTAAAACAAAGCATCATCATCCAGATCAATTTCTTGATCTTACATCAAGGGAAGTTGATTTAGCCTTTGGTTTAAAAGATAAGCATGCAAGTTAAATTTTTTACCCACATTTTCCTAGTATTTTCCCAATTTTTCAATGTATTTGGTTTGTTTAATTATTGAAATATATATTTAGTAAGTCCTATATGAGGATTATGTTGGAAAATGTCTAACAGATAGCATATGCTTGTCATTGATGGCAAGTACAATAGTGAAGATGGCAGGATCAGAATGTGCATCGATGGACAAACAGGAACAACGTAGGCTTAGGAGGAATTAGTGCAGAGTCGAAATTCTTCCAAGTAAGAGGGATGTGTAAACTTGGAGGAGAAGCATCGCTGATCATTGGATCCCATCCAAAATTCCCAACAGCATGAGGGCCGTCGGATCTGAATAAAAACAAGAAGAGCAGGCACTGAAGAGAAGGATAGATCTCAGGCGTTAGATCTGAGCGAACTCAGAAGCTCGTGAGTGGAAGAGCCGAGGATTTGGTGTTCAAAGTTGCGAGGCGTGAGGACATGAGGCGGTGAAGTGGTGAGAAGATCAGGACCGTCCATCTGGGAAGGACGCATGGCAGAGATCGGAGAGATCTCACGAACTCGGGGGTTCGCAGGATAAAGGTCCAAGTATTGGGTGTTCAAAGTCGCGAGGTGTGAGGACACGAGGCGACAAAGTGGCGAGAGATTTATAGCCATCCATATGCAGGGGACAGGTGACGAGAGATCGAGAGATCTCGCAAACTCGGGAGTTCGTAGGTTGAAAGTCCAAACATTGGGTACTCCAAGTCGCGAGGTCACAAGGTAGTGAGAGAAGGATAGCCGTCGGATCCGGATCACAGGAGGACCATTGGATTTGCGCGGGGGATCACACGTGGCGAGAGATCGTCATCTCACTGACTGGAAAGTCAAAGGAACAACGAGATGAGAGATCGCGATTTAATCAAGGATCCTTGGATCAAGAGGATGCGTGGTGAAATATCAGAGCACCATAAAGATTCATCTCGGAGTTTCATGACTCGCGACTTGGAAAGGCAAGAAACATAACCACCAAACTCGTGAGATGCGAGATCACGATAAGATCCTGACTGTCAATATATCAAAATATGTGGACCGTTGACCTGAGCTCCATCTCGGGGTCTCGCTTATCATGACTTGGAGTAACGAGAATCTCCAATGAAGGAACAGCGAGATGCGAGATCACGATGAGATCAGGACCGTTCATTCACCAAGATCACGAACCGTCGATCAGGTTCGATGAAGATCAAGAGTTCGACTATCTCAGAGAAGACGAAGAGTCTTAAACTACCAGAGACACTGAGGAATCTCAGTATAACATACAGTGATTCTAGACACATGGGGTGAACCACCAAAGAAGATGAAGAGTCACGATGATAATCAGACAGAGCACTCGAGAGGTGGAGGATAACGGTGCAGAGTCAGCATGCAGAGGCATTGCGAACACTGCATGCACAAGGTGCACAGAAGCTATAAATACACGGTACAGAGAAGAGATGGGTTGTTGTTTCTGTTGGAGGTTGTTGTGAGTGTTGTTGGTAAAGGTGATTCAGGTGTGAAGAAGGAGGAGAGTGCAGCAGCTGAATAGCACAGAAGAGGAACTGTGCAGAGAATGGAGATGGCGCACAGAGCATAAAAAGAAGAATACCAGACAACGCAAGTGATGTGAGCAGAAAGGGAATAAGGTAGACAGAGCAATCAAATGCAACAGAATAGTGATAAGTTGGGTAAGCCATTGTTGAACATTGTATCACTGTAATAAGTTTCAGAAGCAAAGATTTATATTTCAGGGTGGTTGGGAGGTGCTAGGGAGGACCGTTGTCCTCAGAGGTTCAAGTGAGTGCTTGAACACATGGAGTCGGTGCTTCCTTCTAGTTGGTGCTAGAGAAACCAGGGAGTTGGTGCTTCCTTCTAGTTGGTGCTAGAAAAACCAGGGAGTTAGTGCTTCCTTCTAGTGGGTGCTAGAGAAAATAGAGAGTTGGTGCTCTCAGCAAGTTGCAACTTGCTAAACAGAGTTGTAGCCTCATTATGAGTTGGTGCTCATATGTATGATAATGTAAAGATTGTAACCATTACTTATCATATAAAGAAAAAGAGGTTTTTACCCTGTATGGGTTTCCTTAGGAAAT
>JZKD02S0190945.1:235857-277372 GCA_000966675.3 Picea glauca | reverse complement strand
TATATATATATATATATATATATATATATATATATATATATATATTCAATCATTTATATATATACTAACATCATACAACCCGTCATATTTATAACAATTATAATCAACAGAATAAAATTCCAAAGTGCAAGTAAAGGTACATATCTGAAACTAATGTTGGGACACTAATGGAACAACCACGTTCCACCCAACCATAGAATAGAATAGCCAATTTCGTTGACCCCTACCCTGACCATGAGTCCATAAGGGAAAAATTAAATGATCCTCCTTTGATACAATTCTCTTCCCCATATCATAAATTCCCTTGACTCACATTTAACAGTGTTCATAACAACAAGTAGTTTTCATTTCACCAACATACTAAGCAGCATCCTGCCTCCTCCCTATGTTGTATCTTATGTGCATCTTGTGCCTAGGTCTTTCTTTCCCTCTTTGGGAATTTCGTAGCTTTACAAATCCCTAATTTTCAGGGGTTTCTAGTGATCAAATTCCTCATTTTCCACTTGTAAAAATCAGTCTCGGGGTAACTCAAATATGTTCCCCATTCATGGAGTCATGGTCAGTTTTTTTCAACCTGGCTATTCTATTTGTCTTCCAACATTTAATATATAAAAATATTTGTCTTTTACATGTGTCACAATCAAAGAGTTAGTTGGGAAAACCAAATATGTTCCCAACAGTCATAAATAATCAATAACAATAATCAAATTCCAAATTCGTATTTTCCATAAATGGAAAAAAAATTCCAAATACGAATTTGCCAAAAATGGAAATTTATTCCTAAGTGCAAATAGAATTTAATAATTAATTATTTTTGGGGATATTAAAGATATCATAGGGAAATAAATTCCGTTCTAAAAGGGTTTATCTCCTCTTCCTCAGATCCCTCATGATTATGAAATAAGGACTCCATGCCAAGTTCCATTGACTTGTTTCTTAGGGCTTGTATTTACATCAAATTCTTTCTTACTTCTACATATTTTGAAACTTACAACTCCTCTTTAAATCATAAACTGAAGAGTGCTCCGATACTCAAAATGGAATTTTATTTTTCATGCGGTTCATGGCACCAGATATTGGTGCTCACTCGGTGGTAATGAGGTCTAAACGAGTAATAAAATAAGTCAAAAGGTGCATTTCACCCGACTTTCTTTGTTTATTTGCGTTAATTTCTACTTAATAGGATCCGAAGTCGATTAGGAAGGAAGTCCACCCGAAAAAGAATAGACTCTAGAAAGACGCCATGGTTGAAGAGATGGAATGCTTACACAAGAATGAGACATGGGATTTGGTTGAATTACCTAGTGGAAGAAATCCCATCAGTAGCGAGTGGGTATTCAATAAAAAGATGAATGCAATAGATCAAGTCAAGAAATTCAAAGCTTGACAGGTAGAAAAAGGATATTCCCAAGTCGAAGGAGTCAACTTCAGTGAGATTTTTTACCCTATTGAAAAATTAACTTCCATTACAGTACTAATGTATCTGGCTACAACATTTGATCTTGAAATACAAAAAATAGATGTAAAGACAATGTTCCTAGATGGTGACCTGGAAGAAGAAATCTAAATGAAACAGGCTAGAGGATTTGCAATAAAGGGAAAGAAAGAGTTAGTGTGCAAGTTGAAAATATATCTTTATGGTATAAATAAATCACCAAGGATGTGGTATTAAAAGTTTGACACATACATAGTTTAGGATTTGTGAAAATAAAATATGAAGACTACATATATTTCAAGTAAGAAGGTGGGAATTTCATATACGTAGCATTGTATGTTGACAACATGTTTTTGATCAGAAACAACATGGATGTAATAAAGGAGGTGAAGAAGAAATTATCCTCCAATTTTGACATGAAGGATCTCAGAGAAACAAAATTCATTCTGGGGATGGAGATTAAAAGAGATTGTGCAGTTAGAAATCTCTAGTTTAATCACAAAAAGTATGTTGAAACAATTTTGAAGCATTTCAACATGCAGGATTGCAAACCTATAAAGGTGCCAATTCGTGTGGGAGAAAGGTTGATTTTGGAATAGTGTCCAAAGAAACAGGAAGAAACATAGAACATGGCATGTGTTCCCTATGGAAGTGTTGTTTTTGGTGGTATGCACTCGGCTAGACATTGCCCATGTAGTGGGAGTTTTAAGAAGATACATGTCAACACCTGGAAAGGAGCACTAGACAATTTTCAAAAGGGTATTTAGGTATTTGTGTGGCACAAAATATTACGCTATATGCTACCAAGAAAAACCTGGAGATTACAGTGAATTAGATGTACATGTGTTGGTCGACACTGACTCGGATGGAGATCTGGATTGATGAAGGTCCACTAGTGGATATGTGGTCAATATGTTCGGTGGAGAAATCAACTAGATGACTAAGCGATAGGTGCTCATATCCTTGTCAACAACAGAAGTTGAATACATGGAAGCCACTCATGGAAGAAAATAAGTAGTATGGCTACAACTCATGGAAGCAAAGATGCAGTATGGAAGCAAAGAAGCAGTACATAACATGCATAGATTTTATTCCTTCATTAATGAATGTTGAATATCACCATCAAACCAGGAGCATAACTTGATTTCCAAATCCATATGAAAATAGGGGTTTGAACCTAGGTATTTAGTGTGGATATTCCCCATCGCAACCACTAAACCACAACCTAAAGCCTTACAAATCTTTCTTAATTCATTTCATTACACATTGATGATGAAGAACGATATGAGAAATATTAGAGGTTAGACATAACTTTTTAACAAAGAATACACATGAGACTTGCATAGGGAATGTGGGAGAAACAATATGACACATGGATTCAAATGCATGCATTAATATGATCCCCATGCAACGAAACATTGGCAGGTAGGTGGAATTATAATTATAATTATATAATTAGTGTAAATTCATTTCCATTTTAAAATTATTATAAAAAATATGATTATTCCATTAAACATTATATTATGATTAATAATGAATCATGCCACTGTATTAAAAATGAAATTTATGTCTTCATTAATGTTTGTTGATGAATTAATAAGTGAATATCCATTTGATCGGCTTAGGACTTCATTGTTTGCATGACAACTATGTTTCATTGCAGCAACGACAACCAAACACATGCATAACCTATAAGTTACCCTGATTCCTTTTTAGTGAAGACAATATGTTGTGTCAGATGGTGATAGTTAATACGTCGACCAAGTGAGAGAAGCTTTTGGCAGGGCCTGTTGTAATTGTCGATCTTTCTGTAATTCCAGTCTATCTGGGAGAATTCATAAGTGCTTTCTTCAGGGTTTCCTGCCTACTCTACATATATTTGTTCATTACACTCCTCATAACCATGTTATTTTTTTTCAATACCTTTTCCCTTATGGTAAAACAAAATGGGTGGAGAAGACGACATCGAACAAGGCATACAAAGAGTACCCTCTGGGCCATTACTGGCACTAGCTACAGAAACGGATCTAGACCAAAACCCCATGGATCTTATAGATGGTTCTTCTCCATGTGTCCTATTTCAAAAGAAGAAGAAAAATTGGAATATTTAAATACAAAGACAAAAGGGAGGTCGAGGAGAAGAAGAAAAATAAACTTATGTTTCTATGCTCGTTCTTCTTCGCTGAACAACAGTGATGGAAACCATGCAAAAATTGTAGGGAAGGGTGTTGTAGGAGTGGAGTTAGGGTTTTAGGAGAGCCACATATGGCCTTGGAAATGACATAGCAATGACCATTTCATTGAAATAGCCTGCGTGTGTGGGGTTCAAAATCTCGAAAATGCGTGCTACCTCAACAACATGCTTCAATGTATCACTTACATGCTTCCTCTAGAAAATATTTGCCACAAAAATTAGAATTATTCTATATGTAAGTGTAGGTATTTAATTTCTAAAAATTTCATAGATGTAAACCTAGAATTGCCTTTTTCTTTTTCATTTTTGTTCTAAAAAAATCATAGTTCAAACCCTATAATTGTGTGAAATTATCTTTACATATCATAGTGCAATGTTGAAGCTGGAGAATTGTGTGAGTTTTATGTTATCTTTGTTTTTTATAAAGTTTCATGTGTCAAGAAAGATGTTTCTTTTATCAAAGATTGATTATTCCTCGGTTGTGCATGGGCATACAAAAAATTAATTAAGTTTAAATTGAAATAAAAAAATGGAATTTTGTGTTACCTTGCTTTGTTTTTTCTTCCTTAGCAAGATTTGATGTGTAACAAACCTCCCATTTCATTACGACAACAAGCCTCACATAACAAGTGCAATTTTTCTTTTGTGTGTGTGTATGTAGGAAGGTAATAATGACATTATACTCAACATTGCAACACGACGACGAACACAACGCATGCAAATCACGCCACAACAAGCATAATGACCTAACATAAAAGCACATCAAGAACCTGGAAGCAATGTACGATGTTCAACCGACGAAGAATAAGAATGAGTACCCACCTGTCCCACCCTGCAATGGTTAGGACCTCCAAGACACATAAGCAATGCTCAAGCCTAGGTTCCCATCGATTTTGACCATTTAAGGTCTCAAGGCTGGTGACTGTTCTGAGGAACAAGGAGGTGTCTACATCCCGCCCGACACAAGCAGACCAAGCCTACTAAGCTAAGGACAATCATCCTAACAACCTAGCGCACCCAAAATTAATTACACAAGTAACTAGAACCCTTACAGTGAACAAACCAATCACATTAAACATTTACAAAACCAAGTACAAACGTTAATTAATAATAAACAACAACACCCTCATCGAGAAGCGCAAGATAAAAGTGACCTTGTCAACAACCAAACCATTGATCATGTCTAAAATAGTCCAACTAACCATTGTGTTTAACATTGGTTACTCATCCAATAGTAAGTCAATTCCAATTAGTCCATAAATTACAATTCTATATTAACATAAAAATCAACAAGTCTGATTGCAATTAGGTAAATGGATGTCAATCTAAATTAACATTAAAAGTGTATCAAGTGAGCAAGTCTAAATAATAGTTGGGTCATCAACATACCATCAATTTAAACCTTAATGAAATCATAGTTGGGAATGACGTGTAAGACATTAACACTTGATACTATATAACATTTAACCAGTAGAACTGGTCATTCCACTAGATGATCAGTAGAGAAAATATCAGAGGCTAGGCATTAAAACTTAATATCATAACATAGTGGTTTGATTGAAGGAGATATAACATTTACTCACTATACTATTACAGTATTGCCTTGAAAGTAATACATTTAATCAAAATTATATGACATTGACAAATAATATGGTATTGCCTTAATTTAGCAAGCTTAATCTCTACTTGGGGAAATACTCACTAATCTCATTTAACCATTAATCACAATCTAAAAGGGAAATTCTAAATAATCCCAAATTACAATCTAACTATCACTTAACGATATATAACCACATTAGCTATAGCAAAGTAGAATGCTAAATATGACATTGGTAAACAATTAATTACACATGTCGTCTATCTAGTAACTATATCAATATATAACTGTCTATTTACATAAAGAAGGAGACCGCTTGACTAACAACTTCGCTGTAGCAGTTAATGTTTGCAGCGAGAAAGTTGGGTATACTCAACTGTCGGAGAAAGAAACCGCAGAAGGATCAACTTGTGGTCATACTACAACAAACTCAATCAACAATTTGACGAAAAAATGGGGTCCTTAAGGAAGTAAAAAAAGCCATTCTTAATGGTGATGTAGGAGCATCGCTCCCAAGCCAGCCATGTGCTAGCCAGCCATCCAACACAATGCAAATTCAATGGGATGAAGAGAGGCAAAGCCCTTTCGTTTCAAATTTTGAATTTGAAATCAATGTAATTAATGTTTTGTAAGGTTGTGGAGCCATAAAGCTATGCCTATGTGTAGGCTTAAATAAAGGGTTTCCTTAAATGGTTGTAAGGTTGAGATCTAGATCCGATTTAGACTAGACAGCCATTCAATATAATTGAATGTAATTGAATAGAGTAGATAGCTTGGAGGGAAGAGCTCAAAGAGCCCCCACATATAAAAGATCCTTTGTATGTAGGATGAGTTAGAAGTAGTTGGGTAAGTTGAGTCGAGATATACAAGATCTCTATGAGAGTTAGAGTGGAAGAGAGGAGAGTCGAGACTCTGTGACAGTCTGAGCTCACATTGTAAACATGCATTCATATTAATACAAAGAGAATTTTTTCTTGCATTTGAGTATTTGTGTGTTTATGCATTTCATGAATATTATGTGTGTGTACTCATATATGTTGTAGATGTATGTGAAGTTCCATCTGCAGGGACAGATAGAGTTTGCTATCTATTGAGTTCTTTGATTTCAGGTCTAGGTTCTTTGAGGCTTCATGCAAGAGGTTGCATGACAAAGTACTATGGTCTTTGTAAGCTAGTGCAAGGGATGCACTTATGAATTCTGCGGATTCAGACAATGACGAGCCAAGAGGGAACACCAGAGGAAGTCTTAGACTCAAGGAGAATCCTCAGGTTTGTTGAACACCTTGAAGGATAGACAAAGGAAGGACACTAAGAAGACAAAATTTCTGAGGGATTTTGTAGAAGCTCTTCCAGGAGGGCATCGAGCGGATGCATTGGATACATTAGGGAGATAACTCTCTTTCGAGTTCAGTGAGAAGATAGAACCATTGAGGGGTTTTGTAGAGCTCTGCCAAGAGGGAATTGAGCAAGTGCAGAGACTACACAGAAAGAACTTTGTTTTGAGTTCATAGAAGGAAGTGTCAGGAGGACCTTCACAAGGTTGTTGAACATCTTGTAGGCTCGGTAAGGTGTGCTTGAGCAGGAAGTTTCCGGAGGGCACTTTCATCCCTTCAAGGAGAGAAAGGGACAAGGACACTTTGAGGTCGAAGCCACAGATAAGCTCAGAAGAGATAGCATCATTTCATGTAGAAGTCCTACAAGAGGTTGCAGAGTTCGAAGGAACCCTTTGAGGTTTCAGAGTGAACTTGTCTCAAGTTCAAAATTTCAGGAGGAACAGTGCCTTTTTGCATAGGGAAATAGCTTAGAGGAGTGTAGAAGTCGAGGAACCCTTCAAGGTTTCACAGTCGATAAATCTTAGGAGGGAAAGCGTCTTCAAGAATGCAGATAGAAGCTGTGAGTGCATGCTTCGTAGCAGAAGAGAAGGAAGCAAAGGCCATGACCTTTGGAACTTGGAAAATCTTCCAAAGAAAAAGGGAGGAACACATGCTCAGAGATGAGCTACAACTACCGTCAGATTTAATGTGGAGGACCGATAGCCATCAGATCCAGGAGGAGTTGAATGAGGTTTAATCCTCGTATGCAAAGGAGAGGAGTCGCTAGATCATTTCGGAATTTCGGGGTTCGACATTTTGGGAATCCCGATGAAAAGAGACTGGGGCACTTCACAGTGAAAACCCCAAATTCATGAAATGTGACTTACCTTTGGAGCAGAACTTCGGCATTTTGGTTATTCGGAGTTTGGAAGGTAGAGGAGGCAGAGATTTTGGTATCGAGAGTTTCAAATTCTCGGTACGCGAAACAACGAAGAGATCAGGACCATCCATTTCAGAGGACACGTGATAGAGATCTGAACCCATCGGGGTTTCAAATACTAGGAAGTTGAAGGATCAAGGTTTGGTCACGGAGGATTCGCAAAATTGTGAATCCTGAAGTCCCAAAAGGTGCACATGGACAAGGTTTTGGGGAAATCCCCGAAAGGATCATTTCAATATTTCGACTACCGAAAGATGCAGGGGTAGGAGTTCGGAACTCTTGACCCATAGAATCCTGAAAGGATCTGAGTTGTTGGATCAAGGGAGGCTTTGAGCCATTAAGCTTGCTCATGAGAAGGAGGATCGAGTTTTGGGATTTCGGTACTTTGGTACTTTGGATACGGGGAGTACGAGAGGGAAAGGAATTGTTGCGCAGTATTCATGGAGTCCCGAAATGCGAATTCCCAAAAGTGTTTGTGAGAAGAGTAGCATCGGGTCATACCAGGGTTTGGGATTTCAGGAATCCCGAAGACAAGGAACCTAGGGAATTTCGACATTGGAAACCCCGAAGTTATGAAAAAATCATGTGGTCACGGGGAAAAGTGGTCACATAGGCTGGAAATTATCCATTTCGGCATTTTGGAATTTCGGAGATCGAAGAGCGAGAACTCTCGACATCTGGGTTCGCAAAATTGCGAAACCCAAAAATCCTTTTCTTCGAAAAAAGGGTCACAGTCATATCTTGGAGGTCGTTGAGAGGAGAAGGACCTATGGATCGGATTCTTGGGATTTCGATAGGGATCCAAGGGAGTCACTTCGGCTCAGAGGTGAGAGAAGAACGATCCTAATACTGGGAGGTCATGCAGGACCATGGCTGAGGCAGGGGGGTCTGCATCATTTTTCATATCAGAACCACTTTCTGTCTATAGATTGTAGGCAGAAGGAAGCAAGAGAAAAGGAAAACACTCTGATACACACCAGAGTGGTATCAAATCTTGACTCTGTTTGTATATTGCAGGTAGAGGAAGCGAGAGGAGAAAGAGTACTCTGATACACATCAGTTTGGTATCAGAGGAAGGCAGAGTATTAAGTCTCTTTAGTGATTGCTCGCAGGTACGCAGCAGTCAAGAAGACAGTCGAGAGGACTATAGGGGATGCTGGAAGCACTTAGGGTTGTAGAGTGACAACAGCAGGTTTGTCAGAAGGGCAGACAGAAGGGAGGAAAATGGCTACTAAAGGCCATAAACACGATGGAAAGAATATCCATCAGCAGCCAAGCAAAGATGAGATGGATAAAGAGTTTGCTGAGATCAAAGCAAGGATGGAGGAATTTTCACTGCAGATGTAGCGGGATGCAAGATCACATTGGGTGTATGAATGGCCCATGAGGACGAAGGTAAAATGGCCAGTCAGGGAGATGTTGGCCAGAAGACAACGAAGACTGATAAGAGGATGGTTGAGGCATGTTGAAAGCCTCAGGAATGATGAGGAGGATATGGTTTAGGTATGTGAACCAGAGACTGGGAGGAATCTCAGTGATGATGAGGATGAAATGAGATCACTGGAATAACTCAGAGACTGCCATGTGTACAGAGACTACCAAGAGGGCAGAACAAAAATTTCCAATTGCCAGGAGGAAATGAGATGAGATCGTCGCGGGATCTTATAGACTGTCAGGAGGACAATGGGGAAATTTCATGTTGCCAAGAGGGAAATGAGGTGAGATCACTATGGGGTCTCATAGACTGCCAAGAGGGTAGGACTGAAAATTCAAATTGCCAGGTGGGCAATAAGATGAGATCCGAGGATCTCATAGACTGCCAAGGGGGTAGCAAAGAAATCCCATATTGCCAAGAGGGCAAGGGAGAGCATATGAGCTCAAAGATGAATTCATATCAGCAAGGACAAATGATAGAGGAGAAGGATCAGAAGGACATTTTGATCATTGGAGGAATTCAAATATTCCTACCAGGTAGCCTAATTGAGGCGAGAGTTTGTGTTGTCGATGTAGCAACAACAGAAAGAAAGCTAGTAGAGACTGTCAAAGAAGAGTAAGAGTTGGAGAAGATATCAAAAGATTCCCAAGCAGAAGAAGGAAATGAGCATTCTGAGGAATGGCTAAAATGTTTCAGCTAGGAAGATGAAACAAAGATGACTACAACATTGGAGCTTGCAGCAGCAGAAGAAGAAGAAACAGATAGCATGAGCTTTGTTGATCTATGTGAGCAGATTGAATCCCTGGAGAGAAGGGTGATAGTGCAGAGAATGCACATCCAACAAGTTAAGTTGGAAGCAGATGCAGGAGGAGCATACCAGCCCAAGGAGCAAATGGGAGAGGTTGGACTTGAGCCAACACAAAAAGATATGGCAGCAACAGAGTTGTCACAGGGAAAAGATGAGAAGTAGCTCAGTGATAGGACTGTGAAGTTGAAATTTGCAGCAGAGTGGACACTTAGTACCACAAAGGATGAAGAGGATGAAATGGGAGATCATGATGCTCTGCCCATTTGAAGAGAATAAATGCAACCGAGGAGACTGCATACACAGAGCTAGCCATTGGAGCAGTTGGACGAGAAGATAGAGTAGGTCAAGAGACTGATGTTGAAGTCAGCACAGGAGACTGCCAGTAGATAAAGGCTGAGCAGAAGAGGGTCTTCGATAGCAGCAGAGTAGCGGAAGTAGCAGCAATAGCAATAGAACAATGGAGCAGTTGAACATCTCCAAAGGACTATTTGGGTTCTAGGTGGATTTCAACAACGATGTTGGGAAGCTCATGAGCAGGAGCTCATGATTTTTTTGCATCAAAGGAGTATGATGTAGGAGCATCGCTCCCAAGCCAGCCATCACAGTGCTCATTCAATGCGATGAACAGAGGCGCAACCCTCTCATTTCAAATTTTGAATTTGAAATCAATGTAATTAATGTTTTGTAAGTTCGTGGAGCCATAAAGCTATCCCTATCTACAGGCTTAGATAAAGGGTTTCCTTTAATGTTTGTAAGTCTGAGATTTAGATCTGATTCGGACTAGACAACCATTCAATATAATTGAATGTAATTGAATAGAGTAGGTAGCTTGGAGGGAAGAACTCAAAGAGCCCCCTCATGTAAAAGATCCTTTGTAGGTAGGATGAGTTAGAATTAGTTGGGTAAGTCGAGTCGAGATATAGGATATCTTTGCGAGAGTTAGAGTGGAAGAGAGAAGAGTCGAGACTCTATTATAGTCCAAGCTCACATTGTAAACATGCATTCATATTAATACAAAGAGAATTTTTTCCTGCATTTGAGTCATTGTGTGTTTATGCATTTCATGAATGTTATGTGTGTGTACTCATATATGTTGTAGATGTATGTTAAGTTCCATTTGCAGGGACAAATAGAGTTTGCTATCTATTGAGTACTTTGATTTTGGGAATCCCAATGATAAGAGACTGGGGGACTTCACAGCGAAAACCCTGAAGTCGTGAAATGAGACTTACCTTTGGAGCAAAACTTCGACATTTCAGATATTCAGAGTTTGAAAGGTAGAGGAGGTAGAGATTTTGGTACTGAGAGTTTGAAATTCTCGATATGCGAAACAACGAAGAGATCAAGACCATCCATTTTAGAGGAAAAGTGGTAGAGATTTGAACCCATCGGGGTTTTGGATACTGGGAAGTTGAAGGATCAAGGTTTGGTCACGGAGGATTCACAAAATTGAGAATCCCGAAGTCCAGAAAAGTTCACACAGACAAGGTTTCAGGGAAATCCCTGAAAGGAGCATTTCGGTATTTCAGCTACCGGAAGATGTAGGGGTAAGAGTTTGAAACTATTGACCCATAGAATCCCAAAAGGATATGAGCTGTTGGATCAAGGGAGGCTTTGAGTCGTTGATCTTGTTTAGGAGAAGGAGGATCAGAGTTTCAGGATTTTGGTACTTCGGTACTTCAGATACCAAGAGTACAAGAGGGAAAGGAATTGTTGCGCAGAATTCGCGGAGTCCCAAAATGCAAATTCCTGAAAGCATTTGTGAGAAGAGTACCGTCGGGTCAGATTTCAATATACCGGGGTTCGGGATTTTAGGAATCCTGAAGACAAAGAACCAGGGGCATTTCGGCATTGGAAATCCCGAAGTAAGGGTTGCGGTATAAAATCTAGGTAACAATAGTTATAATAATATCTGGGTAACCAAATCGTGGTAAATAATAGCAGCTCAGTAACATTCATTGGGCGAAAACCATGGGCATTTCAACAGCAATATAGTCAACTTCTCAATATCAAAAACATGGTCACTCCAGCAAGTAAGGTTGTGATTTAAATGGATAAATCATGGGTGTTTCTACAGCAACACAGTCAACTTCTGATTATCAAAAACGTGGTCATTTCGGCAAGTAAAGTTGTGATTTAAATGGATAAATCGTGGGTGATTTCTACAGCAAGACAGTCAACTTCTGATTATCAAAAACATGGTCATTCCAGCAAGTAAAGTTGCGATTTAAATGGATAAAATCATGGGTGATTTCTACAGCAACACAGTCAAATTCTGATTATCAAAAACATGTTCATTCCTGCAATTAAAGTTGCAATTTAATTGGATGAAATTGTGGGTGATTTCTACAGCAACTCAGTCAATTTCAAAGGGAAAAAACGTGGCACCCATTAAATGCAAATTGTGGGCATTAACAGGAATCAAAAGGAAACAAATTTTTAAATCAAAACAAAATCTTCATCGAGGGAAAAATCACCCCAAAGGTAAAACGAATTGCAGACAATAATAATTCCTCTTTTCCATCGCCATAAGGCCAATTATAAAAATTTGCAAACATGAAACCATTTCTCTTTTCCATTGCCAGAATACAAAATAAAAATGCAGACCATAAATCATTTCGTTGTTCATTGCCAGAATACCCAATGTAAAATGAAGAGATGAATTCATTTCGTTTTTCATTGCCAAAATACCCAAAATAAAAATGCAGACCAGAAATCATTTCATTTTTCATTGCTAGAATACCCAATGTAAAATGCAGAGATGAATCCATTTCGTTTTTCATTGCCAGAATACCCAATGTAAAATGCAGAGATGAATTTATTTCATTTTTCATTGCCAGAATACCCAAAATAAAAATGCAGACCATAAATCATTTCATTTTTCCATTGCTATCACCCCAATATAGCGCAGACAATGTTAATGTTTAATCCATTATTATAGATGTTTTCATTTCATTAGATGACAATAGCATTATCCAAGATCACTGAGAAATACGCAATCACAAGAGACACGTCATTTATCCTGGGAAACCCTCTAGGGGAAGAAAACCCAACAAAACTTCCTTAATATAGATAGCCAATACAATGCCAAGAGAACTCTTATACTAATACAGAAGTTCCTCTCCTATATATGCACCACTCTCTCTCTCCTTTGCCGGTAACAGATCAGAACTTGTCTCTCAAACTGAGCAAGTGAGTTGTATCTAAGTGAGGCTCTAGCCTCCTTTATTTATACAAGTCTGGCATGTGTGAAGTGTCTCTTCACTGGCAGGGCTAACTTCTCAAACTGGGTGGGTAAACACACCTTTATTATATTTCTTGGTCTCTTTAATAACTGTTGGAGCCGACTTCTTATTCTGCCTATTACAATTGTCTTTTGACCAATCTGCAAAAGGCAATTTGGTCCTATTACAATAACCGACATGATCAATCCACAATGGGGATTGATCCTATGAATAATATATCAATAATAATAAGAATACTCTATGTAGTTACATTATTTCAACACTCCCCCTTAACAAGAAGGGTATTCTTCAGCAGCATCATGTGAGAGAGAGAGAACAACATCATCAACAACATCAAGTGGGTGAGAGGACAACATCATCAATATCATCTTGGAACATTGGTTGGCGTATCTATAAATCATCAAAAAAATTCTTCATTAGTAGCATCGTCATTCTCAAAGTAATGCCATCATCATCTGCATCAATATGTATTAGTATAAAAACGGATACATCATCACAGCACAATCCTAGCTCATCATAATACAAGACTGGCTTTACGTCACAGCTGTCAAGCTGGAAGCTCAATACTTGTCTCATCTCATTGTCTTTCTTTACGTCACAACAGTCAAGCTGGAAGCAAGATACTCATCCTGCTTTACGTCACAACCATCAGGTTGGAAGCAGGATACTAGATTGGCTTTACGTCAAAGCTATCCAGTCAAAAGCTCAGTGCTAGTCTCATCATATCATCTTGCTTTACGTCTGACAACTTGGTCAGAAGCAAGGAATGTATCATATTGCTTTACATCTGACAATTGGGTCAGAAGTAAGGAACATGTCTCATCTTGCTTTACATCTGACAACTTGGTCAGAAGTAAGGAACACATCTCATCTTGCTTTACGTCTGACAACTGGGTCAGAAGTAAGGAACATCTCATCTTGCTTTATGTCTGACAACTCAGTTAGAAGCAAGGAACATATCTCATCCTGCTTTACGTCTGACAACTGGGTCAGAAGCAAGGAACATCTCATCTTACTTTACGTCTGACAACTGGGTCAAAAGAAAGGAATGTCTCATCTTGCTTTGCGTCAACAACTAGGTCAGAAACAAGGACCATCTCATCTTACTTTATGTCTGATAGCTAGGTCAGAAACAAGGAACATCACATCTTGCTTTATGTCTAGCAGCTAGGTCAGAAGAAAGGAACATCACATCTACTCCCCCTTTCGAGAAAGGTCCTTTCGAACTATGCCAAGCTTATCTCAGAAGTACTCAAACTTTACATGAGATAGAGGCTTGGTCAACATGTCAGCAACCTGTTCATTTGTGCTAATGTATTGGAGCTTTAAGGCTCCTCTCTCTACCATGTTGAGGATGTAATGATAATGGATCTCTATGTGCTTCGATGTGTCGTGGAATATAGGATTCTCTGTCATATTTATGAAGCTCTGGTTGTCACATAGAATCATGGTTGCTCTCATCTCTAATTCAAATAGATCGATCAACAACTTTCGAAGACATATAGCTTCGCAGCTGGTAGAACATGCAACAATGTATTCCACTTCTCCTGTGTTGAGAGAAATACTAGATTGCTTCCTACACTGCCATGAGATCATAGCTAATCCCAAACTAAAATAACTTCCTAAAGTGTTTTTCCTGTCAGAAACACTTCTTGCCCAATCTGCATCAGTATATCAACTCAATGTGAAATTATGATCTCCATCATAGCTGAGACCATAATCTATTGTACCTTTAAGGTACCTCATCACATGTTTTGCAACCACTAGGTGAACACGTCTGGGTTCTACTAGAAACTGACTCAAGGTGTTCACAAAAAAACAAATGTCTGGTCTAGTGTTCGTTAGGTACGTCAACGATCCAATAATATGTCTATACAGTGTGGCATCAATCAATTCTAACGATGTATCGACCAACAGCTTTAGCTTCGCTTCCATGGGTGTATTCATGGGCTTGCATTTCAACATGTTGAATCTCTTCAAAATTTCGAATGTATACTTCCCTTGGTTAAGGAAGATCCTCTTAGGACTCTGCCATACCTCAAGACCTAAGAAATAATGCATTAGGCCAAGGTCTTTCATTTCAAATTTTGAGGCAAGTCTCTTTTTACATTCAACGATGATCTTTTCTTCTCCAGTTAAGAATAAGTCATCCACATATAGCAGTAATATTACTGGCTCATTATTCATGATTTTGAAGTAGAGATTTGAATCTGCTTTACTCTTAGTAAAGCCTAAGCTCATCAAGAAACTATCTATATGACCATACCAAGCTCTAGGAGATTGCTTCAATTTGTATAAGGCTTTCTTCAATCTGCAGACATGAGACGTCCTGTATTCAACCTCAAATCCTTAAGGTTGCTCTATATACACTTCTTATTCGATGACACTGTTTAGGAAACCTGTCTTCACATACATCTGGTGTAGCTTCCACTTCAACTTAGCTGCAAGAGAAATGATGATCTTGATCGAAGTGTATCTGGCCACAAGAGTGAATGTCTCTTCATATTCAATGCCTTCCTTCTGAGAAAAGCCACGAGTGAAAAATCTTGCTTTATACTTCTCAATACTTCCATCGGCAACATGTTTTATTTTGAAGAGGCATCTGGAGGATACCACATCTTTATTCTTCAGTCTGGGAACTATTTCCCATACTTCATTCTTCATTATGGATTATTATTCCTCTATCATGGCATCTACACATTCTTTCCTTTGAATGGTTTCTTCAAAATAGGTAGGCTCCTCTTCCAGGAGGTCAGACATCAAAGCCATATAACTAGAGAATGGATTTGGTCTTTTCACCTGTCTCGTGGTTCCTTGGGGAACAACATACTTATCTCAATCTTGAATAATCTCTCTAGCCCAAGATGGATTTCTTTTATGGAGGATCGTCATCTGCGGAGGTTCTTGCACTTCTACGATATCATGGTATTCTAGAAGTTCCTCATCAGGGGAAGTTACGACTTCCCTCTCTGGCTCTGCAGCTCTTGGAACCTCCCTCATTGCAGTATTGGGGATTACGAGTTCCTCTTAATATACCTCTTGAAGATGGCATATTTTAGATTTCTTGAGCGCTGCATCTTCATCAAAGGTCACATCCATGCTGATATCAATGTGATGTTGACCTGGTATATAGATTTTGAAGGCCTTGGAGACCTCATGGTATCCCACAAATATTCCCTTCTTTCCTTAAGGGTCTAGCTTGCTTCTCTTTTCTTTAGGTATATGAATAAACACTAGACAACCAAATATTTTGAGATAGCTCAGCTTTGGCTTCTTTACAGTGAACATCTCTTCCGGTGTCTTGAGCCCAAGTGCACTATGGGATAATCAGTTCTGCACATAAACAATTGCCATTGTCGCTTCTGCCCATAAGCACATAGGAAGATATTGATCATGGATCATAGTCTTCACAACTTCCAGTATGGTTCTATTCTTCCATTTAGCTACACTGTTTTGTTGGGGATTATAGAGAGTAGTGAGTTCCCTCTTGATCCCAACATATTTGCAAAAGTTCACAAACTCTCTTGAGGTATATTCTCCTCCATTATTTGACTTGAGTATCTTAATCTTCTTTTCAGAAAGGTTCTCTATCAAGGCTTTGAAGTCCTTGAACTTATTGAACACTTCATCTTTAGTCTTCAATAAATATATCTAGTTTTTACGAGAGTAATCATCAATGAATGATACATAATATACATACCCACTAATGGAGGATGATGGCATTGGGCCGCACACATCTAAATGGATGAGTTCTAGGACTCCTTCTGACTTGTTGTCCCTCTTCGAAAATGGGTTCTTGATATTCTTCCCTTGTGCACATCCATTGCATACGCCTTTATGGTCATCTTTGAGTTCTGGTAAACCTGTGACTGCTTTGCATATGTATGGCAATGCCTTGTAGTTGATGTCGGCTAACCTTCTATGCCAAAGCTCACATGTGTCTTCAATGGCATGGGTTATGGCAGCCTCAGAGTGACCCTTTAGTTTATATAAGCCATTTTCTTCATTTACAATGATGATTGCTTCATTTAAGGTCTCTCCTTTGGCCCACATAAGAAATTCTCCCTCTATAAATGCAACTTTGAAGGCTTTCTTCTCTAAAGTTGAAATGGAGAGTAGGTTCTTCTTCAAGCCTAGTACATATATCACGTCCTTCATTTTTAGTGAATTCCCTGAATTCAGTTTATGGTTTGATTCTCCCACTCCCTTGATGGGATACTGGTAATCATCACCAAGTGTCACTTTCTGATAAAACATATTTTCTAATATACAAGAGAGGATTTTTATTTGACCCATCATGTGCTTGGATGTGCCACTATCAATGAGCCAAGTGTCCTCTCTAGGTGTTATAGATCCTGAGAGGGCTGAGATCAACACATGGAATTTGATCTCCTCTCTTATCATCTTTGTAGGTGAATATTCATCTTCGACTACATGGGCATGGAGCCTCTTTTGTTTTCTCTTGTATTCTTCTCATATGGCTGGACAAAACTTCCCAATGTGTCCCATCTTGTCACAATGATATCATTGTACAGATTAGTAGTCTCTTTTCTTTCGTTGTCCTTTCTTCTGAAATCTCCTTGGATGAGATTCTTTATGATTGAATTTATTTGATTGTTGAGGCTCTTTATGAGTCTCCTTTTGGAAGTAGGGTTTATTCCTTCCTCCTTTGGTGTGGGTGGCTAGGGCTTGATCATCATCCCTGGCTAGTTATGCTTCACGATTCGCTACTCTTGTTTATTCTTGGATGCATTCTTCCCATAGACTGTCAAACTTCAGTTTCTCCTTTCTGGCACATATCGTCTAGATGAAAGCATCCCAAGGTCTTGTGAGACCATTTAGGGCTGTCATTATGAGTTCATATTCATCTATGGTATCTCCAATAGATTCTAGTTGTTCTTTGAATTCTGAGATTCTGGAGAAGTATTCCTAAATCATTTCTCCTTTCTGCATCCTTGTATTCTTCAGTTGAGTTCTAAGATTCATCTTCCGTTTTATGTTATTTCCTTCATATAGTCTGGTCAAGGCATCAAACATCTCTTTCAAAGTCTTCTTAGATGACACATAAGGAATCAAGTGGTCTTTAATTGAATCGACAATGATTCTTTTGGCCCCTATTGTGTTCTTTTGATGTTTTTCTTTTTCTGTGGCATCGTTGGGTTCCAGTACTTCATATTTGACGAATCTTGCTAGGTCATTCTCTTCAAGAATGATGCCAATCCTATACTTCTAGGAACGGAATTTTTCCACTCCTTCTAACTTGTCAACAAGCTTACTGCTTGCAGACATCTTTACCTAGAGGTAGGAAAATGACCGAAAAATTAAAGTGCTCAAAATCGAAAACTGAACTTACTAGGATATGCGCTTGGCTGAGGTGAGCAGCCTGGTGTGCTTGGATCTGAGAAAATCCAACTTTTACTCCTTCAAATCTGATCTGTGGATTTCTGGACTAGTGCTTCTGGTACCTCTAGTACTCTGGTACTTCTGGTACTTCTAGTACTAGTTTTCTAATACTTCTAGTACTTTGTGAAACTAGGGTTACACTTTCCAGTAGATCCAGCCACTGGAAAGGTACGTTGATGATGCCAAATTGATCCTTAGGGGAGGGTGCAACTTTCTAGATAGTTTTAAGGCTGAAAAGCTTCAGTTTGAAAAACCCTAACTTGCAGGTACAACAACAGTGACATTTTTCTATTGCGAAAGATGATTCCTTCATCTTGGCTCTGATACCATGTTAATGTTTAAGTCATTATTATAGATGTTTTCATTTCATTAGATGACAATAGAATAATCCAAGATCACTAAAAAATACACAATCACAAGAGACACAACATTTATCCTAGGAAACCCTCTAGGGGAAGAAAACCCAACAAAACTTCCTTAATATAGATAGCCAATACAATGCCAAGAGATCGCTTATGCTAATACAAAAAGTCCTCTCCTAGATATGCACAACTCTCTCTCTCTCATTTTTTGGTAACATATCAGGACTTGTCTCTCAAACTGGGCAAGAGAGTTGTATCTAAGTGAGGTGCTAGCCTCCTTTATTTATACAAGTCTTGCACGTGTGAAGTGTCTCTTCACTGGCAGGGCAGACTTCTCAAACTAGGTGGGTAAACCCACCTTTATTAAATTTCCGGGTCTCTTTAATAACTGTTGGGGCCAACTTCTTATTCTGACTATTACAATTGTCTTTTGAACAATCCATAAAAGGGGATTTGGTCCTATTACAATAACCAACACGATCAATCCATAATGGGGTTTATCCTATGAATAATAATAAGAATACTCTTTGCAGTTACATTATTTCAATAGACAACAGTAAGAGAATGCAATGATCCAATGGGAAAGGTCATGGAATGATTCTAGGGGTTCTATCAGTCAAGGCATAGAGAAAACCAACCAGGACACAAGATAATCCACATGCAGAGGTTGTTTCCAGATGACGGAATCAACAATCATCCAAGGACAAACATCAAGGGTAGCCAGTTAATAGGTTCATCCTTCACTCATCATCCTTGCACAGAAAAGAAGAGCGTTGAGATCCATAGGTCTTTTAACGGTAAGGCGACAAACGTAGATGAGGCTCCTAGCCGACTGCTCAGGGGAGGACTGGTGAGCTAAGGATGAAGGCTAAACAACCACGAAGGTCACAATCAACACAACAAGGTGGTCAAGACGTGCAGGGAAATGAAGCCATGGGAGTCAATCTATCATCGAGCTAGGCTAAGAAAATTTCAGAAACCATCTAGACAATCAGTTCACTTACCCAAGTAAAACTGCAGATTCAAACATAAGTTCTCAAACAATTTACCATACAAAATGAAGAAAGCGTACCGTTTCCTGTTTGGAGTGGAAGTCCTACATGCTCCTTGCAACTCCCACGTGTTGACCGACAAGACTACACCGGTACCTCCCAGCCAATGCTAGGAGTATTGTTCTTCCCCCTTGGCCCCCTGAGCCGCAAAGGGGCCACACACTCACTATCTAGAGATTTTGACTAGCTCTCAGCTCGCCTCACAAGGCCGAGCTACCACTCCTCACCAAGTTGGGTATCCCAACTCCCACAAGTTAATTCAGTCAAGTAGATATTTCTGCAGCGCAACGTTACACAAAACCGAAGAGCCCTTACCTCCATCTCCTCCCTTCATTATATAGAGTTTCTTGGTTCTTTACTTTCCTAAAATCTTGTTTAATTAAGTTTTTAAAATTTAATTCCTAAAAATTCCTCCCCATACAAGTGTCACCCATCCCCTTCATTCCTCCATAAATTTATTTATTTAATTAATTAATTATCTTTATCTCCCTCACCCACCTAGAGTTACTCCTAGAATCACTCCTAGGGGTCCCCAAATTCTCTTACAGATTTTAAAGACTTTCCCCACCATTAAATTGCTAGTTCAGTTTAAATTAGAAATCTCTTAAATGGTAGATACTTTACTAAGTTTGACTTTCCGCTTTTTCCCTTAAGTTCCCTTTTTCCCTTTTTATGTTTACCTCTTTTCCTAGTTTCCTAATATTTTAGATTTTCCCTCTTTCCCCTTTTTAATTAGAACTCAAAAAGCAAGTGTGGAAATTAACCCTTTTTCCCTTTTCTCTTTTAATGAATAATTTTTTTTTTAAATTATCATAAAATAATAAAACAATTAATTCCCTTTTTAAATTTTAATCCAACAGATTTTTTTTTATGAATCAATTAAATTTCTTACTCCCTTCATATTACAAGATTTAATGAAGATTATAATTATTATTTATGTTTCTTTTATTTTTATTATTATTAACATCTTTTTTTTTTTAGAGAAAGATAAAATTTTAGCAGTAGCATAATTTAGACTTAGACCTTAAATTTTCGTACTGGGCAACATTTAATTAGGGAATTTATTTTTAAAAATTATTAACACATTATTCATCCTAAGGCCATCTAGGTTCATTCATTTATCAGAACAATGTGATGTGCCCTTCAAGACGCACTAGGTGCTCCAAGGGTGCCACTCGCCTCATCTGTTCCCTTGTGCAATGTACCCTTCAGGACACACTACGTGCTCCAAGGGTGCCACTCGCCTCTTTCCATTTTTCTTGCGTGATGTTTCCTTTAGGATGCACCATGTGATTCAAGGGTGTCACTCGCCTCTTGACTGACTTGGTAGACATCAAAAACCCCTGGAGTCAATACTCCACCAGGTGAACTTGTGCGAGACTAAGGGCCTCTAAGGAATAAGGCCCTCACCTTATTGCGCACCCCTTAGAATCATTGTGAGGGACTGTCTCAGTCTTCCCTCATGGCATCGTGGGTCCTCTCGAACTATATAGACGTTAACCTACAATTCCAGCCACTACATGAGTGCTAGTAGGTTGTGGCAGGGTTGTTGTCCACACCTCTCCCTCACATCTATGGTAGTCGTGCGTGACCCCTTTATTCCACATGTGAGTCTGGACAACAAGCTATCATCAACCTACATCATCAATGAATCATGTCAGAATATATCCACATCATATCATCTAATCAGAAGCACTAAAATCATAGTAAAACAATCAAACCCCAATGATACACTCCCCAGCTCGATCCAGAGTCCAACGGGTTCCATCGATGCCTCTGCATACTCAAGGTCCATAATCCTGCACACTCAGTAAAACCAAGTCAATAGAACCTATCTATGTTGATGCGGTAAAACAACATGTCATCATCCCATAACGCCTCTTAATCAAAATCAAAAGTTTTAATAGAATAATAATATGGATCACTTGCGAGCAAGTATCCTCAAAGAATATGTTCGCTCAGTGCGCCAGAGTGAGATGTGACTAACACCCCCTCTTGGTCTAAACTTCATCACGAAGTTTCACAGTATAAGTGTTGAATAATGTGTATCACAATATCATAATTCTATCTATTAAACAAAAATGGAAACTGTTGGTGCATATCATGTGCGTCCTCCCAGGTCGTCGAGTACGAACTATAATTGTCCCACTGGACCTTGACCTGATCTATCGTTCGGCGTCGTACCTGTCGAACTCGATGATCCAAGATGCGGACTAGCTCAGCCGTGAGTGCCCCCTCGTCCGATACCTGCAAGGAACTCATGTCAATAACATGTGTAGGATCACTAATATAATGTCTCAAAACAAATACATGAAAAACATCGTGCATATGCCTCAAAGAATCTGACAAGGCTAGTTGATAGGCCATGGGCCCATTTCTCTCCACAATCTCGAAAGGTCCCATGAACCTAAGAGAGAGTTTAGCTCCCTTCCCAAACTTGATCAAACTCTTGTGCGATTTAACCCACAAGAAGACTCGATCGTCGACCTCGTAACTATGGTCAAGACGGTGCGCATCGGCATAACTCTTCTGTCGATCCTGCGCTTCTTTAATCCTTTGTCTTATTGTTTGCATTTTCTCTTCCATTTCTTGGATTGCTTCTGGTCCCACCAAGACCCTATCCTCAAGCCAATGCCAACTCAAAGGCATCTAACACGGTCGCCCATAAAGAAACTCGAAAGGCGCCATCTTAATGGTGCTCTGGTAACTGTTGTTGTAAGTAGACTCCACTAGTGGAAAGAATTCTTCCCAACTCTCCTGTTGGTCCATCAAGTACATGCGCAACATGTCCTCCAAGGTCTGGTTCATTCGTTTGGTCTGCCCGTCAGTCTTCAGGTGATACGTAGTACTAAAGTTAAGTTGGGTTCCCAAGGCCTCTTGGAAACTTGTCCAAAATCGTCCAGTAAACACCGATCCTCGATCAAATATAATCCTCTTAGGCACACCATGCAGCCTCACAATCTCACTGATGAAAACTCTAGCTATGTCAGGTGCCTGTTACGTTGTATGCACAGGAATAAAGTGTGCACTCTTCGTGAGAGTATCTACTACTATGAAAATCGAGTCATGTCTCCTTGCCATCAGTGGAAATCCAACAATAAAATCCATTGAAATAGCCTCCCATTTCAATTTCAGGATAGCGTGTGGTTGTAGTAATCCTGCTGGGTGTCTATGTTCAACCTTTACCTACTAACATTCTAGACATATAGCCACATAGTTGACTATGTCTGCCTTCATTCCTTTCCAGAATAATAAGGGTTTAAGGTCTGCCATCATTTTCATGACTCCCGGGTGAGCCATGTAAACTTCTCTATGAGCCTCACTTAGGATCATCATCCTCAACTCATCGTTCAACAGTACGTAGATATGATTTTACCTCAATAAACCATCGATATCAAACGAAAATCCTTCAAATCATGGTACCATCATTGTGTTATGTCTGATAAAACCCTCGACCTCTTTGTACGAGTCATCGTCATGCTACAAAGTTAGAATCTTTCACGTAGATTTGTCTGAAGAGGCAGCACTGAAAAGATGCATGGTCTCCAACTCAATACGTCTGCCACTCGGTTCACTATTCATTTTATGTAAGTTATCTCAAAGCCATACTCGCTAAGCAATTCCGACCAATGTCATTGTCGCACGTTCACATCTCTCTGTGTAAAGATGTGTTGTAGTCCACAGTGGTTAGTCTTTAGTTTAAATTTTCATCCAACAAGGTGGTGTCTCCAAACCTTCAAGGCATATATGATGGCTAACAACTCCAAATTGTCTGTTGCGTAGTTCTCCTCATGCCTTCTCAATTTCCTTGAAATGTAAGCGATCACTCGTCCGTCTTGCATAAAGATTCCACCTAAGCCTTCCTTGGATGTGTCAATACATACCAAGAAGTCTGCATCCATGCCCGAGACCTTTAGTATTAATGTTTTCGTCAACAACTCCTTGAGCCTCCGAAATGCTTCCACGCATTTTTGCGTCCGAACAAAATTATTATTTTACTTCTGCAATTCCATGATCAAATTTGCTATCTTCGAAAACCACTTGACGAATCGTCGATAGTATCCTACTAAACCCATGAGGTTGCGCACTTCCAGGACATTCGTCGGCCTAGGCCATTCCATAATGGCCTCGACCTTCGCTGGATCCACAACGATACCTTCACCGGAGATGACGTGCCCTAGGTAGTGGATCTTCGATTGATCAAATGAGCATTTGGATAACTTCCCATACAATTTGTGCTCTCGCAGACACTGTAGTACCAAGCGCAAGTGCTCGTCATGCTCCTCCATCATCCGAGAGTAAATCAAAATATCATCAATGAATACTTGGACGAACTTGTCCAAGTACTGGCGGAACACCCCATTCATCAAACTCATAAATACCCCTAGGGCGTTTGTCAGTCCAAACGGTAAAACAGTAAACTCCTAATGTCCAAACCTCATCTAAAATGTGATCTTAGGGATTTCATCTTCCTTAATCCATAACTGGTGATACCCTAATAACAAATCGATCTTTGAGAACATCGTCGTGCCCTTCACTTGATCGAATAGATCATCAATCCTCGGCAACGGATATTGATTCTTGATTGTGGCCTTGTTCAATTGACAGTAGTCAATGCAGAGCCTCCATAACCCATCCTTCTTTCGAATGAAAATAACAGGTGCACCCCACAGTGACACACTAGGATGTATCAGTCCCAGGTCTAGCAACTCCTTCAGTTGCATTCTCACCTCCTATAGCTCTGGGGTTGACATCCGATAAGGCGTTCTAGCTATCGGTTCTATTCCTGGTTTTAGGTCTATAGTAAACTCCAATTCTCTCTCTGGTAACATCCCAGGTTACTCCTCTAGAAATACGTCCACAAACTCTCTCACCACTGGAAGGTGTTCTAAACCTTCCGCTAATCCCTTCTCATTTAATGCAAGGATTGCATAAAGCTTGCACCCCTTTCACATGCTCTTCCATAGATGTAAGGAAGAGATGAACCTTAGGGAAACTCTCTAGTTCCATCCTACAATCACACGTCTCTGTCCCTCGTCATCGACCAAGCTCAACCATTTCATATTACAGTTGAGTATCACCTCATGTGATTCCAACTAGTCCATGCCAATTACAACATCATAAGATCCTAAGATCGTGACGTATAGGTTGGCCCTTGTGACAAACTCTCCCAGGTTAAGGAAACAGCCCATAACCTTTCCTCCAACCTTTTGTTTGGCTCCCGAGGCCAACTCTATGAAGCTAAACTCATCCTGTTCAACTACCTTTACCTTAATCCGTTTTAGTGCTGCACAAGAAATGAAACTCTCGGTAGCACAGGGATCTATCAAAATACTAAGGGTTTGGTTAGTGACGGTACCTATCATCTTGAGCAAAGTTGACTGATGCTCTGCCTGGTGATTATTCACTGCTGCATGAATCCAATGGGCCTTGCCAATATCTCCCATGGTAGTGGATCCGGATGATCCAGACGCTCTATTCCTCTCCACCGAGCAGTCTTATTGGTAGTGTGGCTCCCCACACGTCCAACACCCCTTCTTCGGCCTAGTAGTCCTGGTACCTGAAGTCGAAGATGAAGGCCCACCAGCCTGGAATCCTAGTCTATTCTGCTGAACACGCCTAAATTGTTGTTGTTGCGGTCGACGTTGCTGCTGATGTTATGGTCCTCGATAAGGTGGCCTCTATTGAGGTGTCGATCATCGAGGTGTAGTGAAAGTGGATCCCCTCTAGAAGCCACGATATCCCGGCGTATGTCTGGCTGGTGTCTAATGCTGCTGTGATCCAGATGACACCTACCCTGCTGGTCTCGCTGGAGTCCTGGTTTGACCCTTGCTAATAAGCTCCTCCTCTGCTATGAGGGCCTTCTGGACGACATCATGCAAGGTTTGAAGCATCAAAATCCTAACCTTTGCACATAAGTTGTCATTAAGGCCAAACACAAACTTGTTGACCTTAAGATTCTCAATGTTAAGATGCAGAGCATACCAGAGCAACTTCATAAAATGGGCCTCATACTCGGGCACCGTATGATCTCCCTATCATAAGTGTTGAATTCATTGAGCTGACGCTCAATGAATTCCTATGAAAGGTACTTCTCTCGAAACCGTTCCTCAGATAGTTCACATGACATGTCTTCGAAGGCCATGTTCAGCTATGGTAGGAGCGTCTTCCACCATAGAAGAGTGCTCCCCTTTAGTTGAAATACCGCCATGCAGACCTTCATGTTGGAGTTATAATTTCGAAGTGCAAAGCACATCGCCATATTCTCCAACCATGCCTCGATGACTACACTGTCCAAGGCACCAAATAACTCAGGAAATTTGAACTTCTCAAGCTCACTATGAATGATAACAGTACTGAACGGAGTGCGCGACAGAACCTCAGGGGGTTTCGGCACCCTGGCCTCATCTCTGTCCAAACGGCTAATCAGTGCCTCAGACATGCACTAAAAAGATCTCATCATTCCAACCACATCACCAACTGCTATCTTCTCCTGTCCGACAACCTGCTTGTTTCGTTGGGGGCTAGATCCCTTAGGCATGGATGCTACTGGAAGCATCGTGCCTCCTCCCCTAGCACCCTGTCGTCTACCTCCGCGACATCCTCTAACCATGATTACCTGCACGAATACAAGTCAACTCAATTAGTAACCTTATAATCAAATCATATCAACGAAATCCATAAAAATCCCAAGTCATGGATTGAACCCGCTCTGATACCATGTGTAACAAACCTCCCATTTCATTACGACAACAAGCCTCACATAACAAGTGCAATTTTTTTTTTTTGTGTGTGTGTATGTAGGAAAGTGATAATGACATTATACTCAACATCGCAACACGACGACAAACACAATGCATGCAACTCATGCCACAACAAACATAACGACCTAACATAAAAGCACATCAAGCACCTAGAAGCAATGTGCGACGTTCAACCGACGAAGAATAAGAATGAATACCCACCCATCCTACCCTGCAATGGTTAGGACCTCCAAGACACATAAGCAATGCTCAAGCCTAGGTTTCCATCAATTTTTAACATTTAAGGTCTCAAGGCTGGCGATTTTTTTGAGGAACAAGGAAGTGTCTACATCCCACCTGACACAAGCAGACCAAGCCGACTAAGCTAAGGAAAATCATCCTAACAACCCAACGCACCCAAAATTAATTACACAAGTAACTAGAACCCTTATAGTGATAAAACCAATCACATTAAACGTTTACAAAACCAAGTACAAATGTTAATTAATAATAAACAACAACACCCTCGTTGGGAAGCGCAAGCTAAAAGCGACTTCGTCAACAACCCAACCATTGATCACATCTAAAATAGTCCAACTGACCATCCTATTTAACATTGGTTACTCATCCAATAGTAAGTCAATTCCAATTAGTCCATAAATTACAATTCTATATTAACATAAAAATCAACAAGTCTGATTGCAATTAGGTGAATGTACGCCAATCTAAATTAACATTAAAAGTGTATCAAGTGAGCAAGTCTAAATAATAGTTGGGTCATCAACGTACCATAAATTTAAACCTTAATGCAATCATAGTTGGGAATGACGTGTAAGACATTAACACTTGATACTATATAACATTTAACCATCAGAACTGGTCATTCCACTAGATGATCAGTAGAGAAATATCAGAGGCTAGGCATTAAAACTGAATATCATAACAAATTGATTTGATTGAAGGAGATATAACATTTATTCACCGTATTATTACAGTGTTTCCTTGAAAGTAATACATTTAATCAAAATTATATGACATTGACAAATAATATGGCATTGCCTTAATTTAGCAAGCTTAATCTCTACTTCGGGCATTACTCACTAATCTCATTTAACCATTAATCACAATCTAAAAGGGCAATTCTAAATAATCCCAAATTACAATCGAACTATCACTTAACGATATATAACCACATTATCTATATCAAAGAAAAATGCTAAATATGACATTGGTAAACAATTAATTACACATGTCGTCTATCTAGTAACTATATCAATATCTAACTGTCTATTCACATAAAGAAGTAGACCACTTGACTAACAACATCGTTGTAGCAGTTAATGTTTGCAGCGAGAACGCTAGGTATACTCAATTGCTGGAGAAAGAAGGACAATACAACTGCAGAAGGATCAACTCATGGTCATACTACAACAAACTTAGTCAACAATTTGATGGCAAAACGTAGTCCTTAAAGAAGTAAACACAACCATCCTTAATGGCATGTCATGGTAATAAAAACGATGTAACAATAATGAATGAAATATGTGTAACAGTAAACAATGTATAAATTGACACATGTTAGAAATAAAAATTATAGTGCTAGAATTACATTCGTGATGCCATCAAGCCAGTGGTTGTACATTTAAATAATTGACGTCAATAAAATTTGTAACGCCAATAACTACAAATGCATTTTCTAGGAATACAATCACGTTGCCATTAAGCCAGTGTTTGCACATTAAGAGTGAAGTGCCATTAAAGAAATTCTTATTTGGCAATAATAATATTTCATTGCCAGAATAAGGTCATGGTGCCAAGTCGCGGTAACAACAAGGAGGTAGATTCATGACAGTAAGGGTTGTGGTATAAAATCTGGGTAACAATAGTGATAATAAAATCTAGCTAGCCAAATCGTGGTAAATAACAACAACTCAGTCACATTCATTGGGTGAAAATCATGGGCATTTCAACAACAATACAGTCAACTTCTCAATATAAAAAACGTGGTCACTCAAGCAAGTAAGGTTGTGATTTAAATGGATAAAATCGTGGGTGATTTCTACAGCAACATGGTCAACTTTTGATTATCAAAAACGTGGTCATTCCGGCAAGTAAAGTTGTGATTTAAATGGATAAAATCCTGGGTGATTTCCACAGCAACAGAGTCAACTTCTGATTATCAAAAACGTGGTCATTCCGGCAAGTAAAGTTGTGATTTAATTGGATGAAATCGTGGGTGATTTCTACAGCAACTCAGTCAATTTCGAAGGGAAAAAACATGGCACCCATTAAATGAAAATCGTGGGCATTAACAGGAATCAAAAGGCGACAAATTTTTAAAGAAAAACAGAGTCTTCATCAAGGGAAAAATCGCCCCAAAGGTAAAACGAAATGCAGACAAGAATAATTCCTCTTTTCCATCGCCAGAAGGCCAATTATAAAAATTTGCAGACATGAAACCATTTCTCTTTTCCATTGCTAGAATACAAAATACAAATGCAGACTAGAAACCATTTCGTTTTTCATTGCCAGAATACCCAATGTAAAATGCATAGATGAATTCATTTCGTTTTTCATTGCCAGAATACCCAAAATAAAAATGCAGACCAGAAATCATTTCGTTTTTCATTGCCAGAATACCCTATGTAAAATGCAAAGATGAATTCATTTCGTTTTTCATTTCCAGAATACCCAAAATAAAAATGCAGACCTGAAATCATTTTGTTTTTCCATTGCTATAACCCCAATACAACGAAAACAACAGTAAGAGAATGCAAGGATCCAATGGGAAAGGGCATGGAATGATTGCAGGGGTTCTATCAGTCAAGGCATAGAGAAAACCATCCAGGACACAAAATAATCCACACACATAGGTCATTGCCAGATGGCGGAATCAACAATCAGCCAGGGACAAACATCAATGGTAGCCAGATAACAGGTTCGTCCTTTGATCATCATCCTCTCACAGAAAAGCAGGGCGTTGAGATCCATAGGTCTTTTAATGCTAAGACAACGACCCTAGATCAGGCTCCTGGGCGACTGCTCGGGCGAGGACTGGTGAGCTAGGGATGAAGGATAAACAACCACAAAGGTCACAATCAACATAGAAAGGTGATCAAGACGTGTGGGGAAATGAAGCCATGGGAGTCAATCTATCATCGAGCTAGGCTAAGAAAATTTCAGAAACCATCTAGACAATCAGTTCCCTTACCCAAGTAAAAATGCAAATTCAAACATAAGTTCTCAAACAATTTACCATACAAAATGAAGAAAGTGTACCGTTTCCTGTTTGGAGTGGACATCCCGCATGCTCCTTGCAACTCCCATGTGCCATGAGAAGATTTTGTTTGTTCAAGAGACTTGTCAGAATTTTCTTTTAGGATTCAAAAATAATGAGGTTTCATTTTAGGAAAGTGTCCAAATAAAATGTAAAATGGAGGGGTTGTAGTGCTTGTTACAACAAATGGAGACACATTGGGAGAAGCCTTGGATATTTGCAACAATGAGTCCATTCATAATTTTATTTAGGAGGGAAACTCCATCACACAAAATCACAAGGAAGAAGAAATAAAATAGGTCTCATGGTTTGCATATTGAAAAAAGATCTGGGTGATTCAAAGAGTGTTGGGACTCATTAAAATTCAACAGATTTCTTTTAACTTTTAAACAAGACCTTATAATAAATGGCTAAAGGGAAAATGTAGGTAGTAAAGTAAGAACGAACATCAAGAATATTTATAATACAAGTATGATGCATTTCTCTGGTGTTGCTCTACTACTAATGAGCGTCCATAGCCCTGACAGAGTCACCTGGGTCTCACAAGCCTTGCTCCGCTACCAGCGAGTGTCCATAGCCCCAACAAATATACTTGCATGCACCATGTGATTTGGAAATCCTTTCACCAAGACTTTACCTTTTGTAATGTTTGATTCTCTTTTGCTTAGAGACATAGGTGGATGGTGGGATTCCATTTAACCTTTAAAGGCACTAGGGATGACACCTGTGAAAATGAGATATGCTAACTTGATTATAGATAAGAAAACTTCTTGAGTTACGATTCCTAATTTACTACAGACATCTTATTTAGATTATTTCGTTCAGCTTTTGTAACAGTAGCAATCTGTTGTTTATTTGCAATCCCTTGTCTCTATGTTTTCCCAATATATTTTCGTATTGATAAGTTGTGTTCCTCTACTATATATTAACTTGTGACTGTGCACAAAGGGTTCACATGTATGGGATAGGAGTAGAATGGACATCCTATTACATAGATGTTTAGGATTTTTGCACCAAATTTGTTGCTTTTGAGTATGTGACCCACTTAAGGTTGTCAAACTCCAAAATCACAAGTGTATCCAACTAGAAGGACAAGGTAAAACCATTAATCAAACAGATCAAGAAATTCAAACTAACTAAAGAAAAAAAGACAAACAAAACTAAAAAAAAAAGGTTTTATTTATGTACAAGTGATTAGTAGCCTCAAGGGCTAACTAATATAATGTTTTAGGACCTATCCATTTACTGGGAGAGATTCGATTTCCCCTGAAGGTTTTGTAATTGAAAGGTGCATTGGCCAATATTTCCTATGATAAAGTAGGGACCAAGACAAGTTTATTGAAATTTCATATGTTTACCTTTATCTTCATGTGGTTTATCCCATTTTAGGACTAGATCTCCAACTTAGAATTCTTTCTCACCGGCAGACTTCTTATCAAACCAATGTTTTATAGATTGTTGATGGGCTTGGAACCTGGTTTTAGTCATATCACATATTTTTTCAAGGTTCAACAAGGTATTTATATGATTTTGGATAACTAGGCATTATCTTCCTCGAGATTGTTGTGTAAGTTGGAGAGAGGGAAAGTAAATGTTCCATGGTAACACAACTTCTTTCCCATACACCAGAAAATATGTTGATGTTCCGATAGAGGCTTTTGGGGTGACACGATCTGCCCAAAGAGATTTTTGTAATGCATTGTGCCAATTTATCTGGTGATTGACCAGAATTCTCGAATGGTTCTTTCACTGCTACAGGATGGGGAGGAAAAGAGGATTTTTTTCCCTCCCTGCTATTTTTTGACATGCTTCGAAGCTTCTTGAGTATGTGTGAGAATCCTTAAAGAGGGTGGGCTAGTAGTATCCAACTCTTAGAACTTTATGAGTTGTTGTATCTCCTGAGAAATGACCACCATATGGCCCATCATGCCTATATTTCAGCACCTTATCAGCTTCTTGTTTTTCAAGACATATGAGTAACACTCCTTCGTAATTACTTCTTAACAACATGCCATGTAATAATCGATATTGTAAATATTTCAGTCACAACGCTCTTCTTTTTATAACATTGAGATGATCTGGAGTGGTGCCATGCTATAAATAATACTTAATATCATTGTAATTCGATCCTTCAATAGTTGGTACATATGGAGTTTATTGTGTATACATGATCTGTTCATCTTGCCATCCATCCTCTTCTTTTTCTTCAGCATCAACTCCTTTTGTTACTAATTTACACAATCCTTGGCCCCTTAGTTGGTTTAAATTCAATATCATACTCTTGCAAATATTTCATCCATTTTCCTCATCTTTCTCCCAATTCTTTTTGGATGAATAAGGATCTCAACTTGGGATGCGAGATGAAATCAACATGATATTCATCTCCTTACTCATCTTTTTGAGTGAGTTTTGCTGCTAGTGAATGCTATGATGCAAATGTATATAGTAGAATTTTTTTTGAAAAATAAGGACTCTGAAGGGATGGAGCATTGGATATGGAGATTTTGATATTTTCAAATGCTTCCTTTTCCAAATCTTTCCATTTTAATTATACATACTTTTTAATCATATTTTGCAAAGGTTTTACAATCTTAGTGAAGTCTTGAATGAATGAATCTTCTGATGAAATTGATTCGGCCAAAAAATGATTGCATAGACCTCTTGTTGTGTGGTGGAGAAATTTGTAAAATGGCTTTGTTTCTCTCTAGGTACACTTAAATTTCTTCTTTTGAAACGACATGTCCCAATAATATTCATTTTGAAAGGACGAATACAATTTTCTTGGGATTAAGCAAAATTTTGTATTTTCTGCAACGCTCAAAAAATTGCTTGAGATGTTTTGGGTGGTCTCCTCTTTCCTTTGAATAAATTGTAACATCATCAAGGTAAAACACTACACTTTGACCAATTAAAACTTTGAAATAAATGTCTATTTCTCTTTGAAATTTGGCTCCTGCATTCATAAGACCAAAAGGCATCCTTCTGTAAGCATAAGTTCCCCACTTAGTTCAAAAACTACTCTTTAATCAGTTTGGTTCTTCTATAAGAACCTAGTTGTATCCTGAAAACCCATCTAGTAAGGATAATAGTTGATATCCAGAGATGAGTTGCCGGATTTGTTCCATTGGGGGAACTAGGTAGTTATCCTTGTCAGAAGCACGATTCATATTTCTAAAATCTATACATATTCTTATTTCTCCCAAATTTTTCCTCATGGACACCATATTAGATACCCAAGTTGAATGTCTTACTTTAAAAATTATTTGAGAATCTAACAACTTCTTCAATTCCTTTTGTATAAGAGGTTCAAGAGTAGGATGAATCTTCCTAAGATTTTGTTGAAATAGATTGATCCCTTCCTTGATGGGGATCACATATTGTATTATTCATGTGTCATAAGTCTTCAAGTCGTCATATGTCCAGGAAAAAACATCTCGATACTTATTGAATAACTATGTGAACGTATGTTTTTATGAATATGAACAATAGGTGCCCCATGTTGACATATTTTGGTTATTCATATGTTCCCAAATTTACAAAAAATTGCAACATCGTGGAGTTGTTGGTCTTCTGATTAGTTGGCCTCCTGAACTTAGATTGTAAATCAAATAACTTCTCAAGAGTCAAAACGTTCTTTGGGACCCAATTTGTCGTTATCTTATCAGTTTCTTCTCGATAATACTGCAACTCTTGTTGGTGAATTTCATCATTGATCACTGAGTTTTGGAATGTGTCTAAACTATTAAGGAAGTTGAAAATTTTAGAATCACAATCGAATACTCTCCAACTTGTGACATTGTCAGGTATGGATGGCCTGAACATTAATTCAATTGAAAAACCATCATCAAGAGGCATGCACTTAGATGTTGCATTGGCCAAAATATAAACGTCTACATTTTGATCATGGGGTATAGAATTAATATTAAATGCATGAAATGAATAAAGAAAATTCCATACCTCTTGTTGATATGCTTTCAGATGATGAGACAAGAAGTGAATAGTATTTCTTACCTATCAAACAATAATATCTGAGTCACCAAACACTTTCAAATGTTTTACCTCGAGGTCAATAGCCTTTTTGAGACCTTTCACTAAGGATTCATATTCATCAGTGTTGTTGGTGCATTCAAATTCTAATCGACTTGATATGAGCATTTTTCCTTGACTGGGGTCAATCATTACACATCCTATGTCGGATCCATCCCGAGTTTTGGAACCGTCAAAGAACATGGTCCACATGTATGGGACGTTAGTTTCATTAGTCAAAATAAATCCTAAGTTAGTAAATACAGGACATGAACCATTATCTTCTCGGGGGCGTAGGCTTGATTGTAATTTAGATGGTATCTCAGAAATCTGGGCTTCGTAACAACCATAATCAGTCTCAAAAAATATTTTCCTAGGATGGAATGAGAAAAGCTAACGAGTTCATTTTTACCTTCTAATTTTTTCACAGTATGCTTCATGTGTGCTTCACTATTAATCCATATTTGATTTTATTTACCTTTATGGGGAAACCAAAAATGAGACCAATCGGTAGAGAAATAACCTTGGAGATTGGTTGACCAATCTCTACTTAATAAAAAACCATAACTTCGTGGGATGTCTACCACAACTATGTGATCTATAGTCTGATGGACTTTTAGATCAGATGATAGTCTAATTAACACATCCCTGAGTTCCCCTTTCACTTTAACATTTGTTCTGTCTAACTGGATAATACTGGTTTTTTTTATTTGTGGGACAACATTTATCTTTTGGAAAACAAAAAAAGGCACGATGTTAGAATAAACACTAGAATCTACTAAACAATTATGAACATTAAAATTAAAAATCTCATAAATAAGCAAAAAAGGTCGTATCTTTGATTTCAAAAAATCTCCTATGCTAGCTTCATTTATAACATATGTTATTTCTACCTTGTGAATCTCTAGTGCATTGTTTCCAGAACCTAAATTTTCAGTCGCTGCTACAGTTTTTGTTTGAGTTTTCTGGGGTTTGAAAGCGTCATGTAAGATTTCACGTTGTTGTGGAAGCGAGCAAATATCAAACATGGTTATATTGGCTTTAATTTTATTCATATCTTCGATTATGTTATAATCTAGGGAGAGTGGATTTGAATCATTTTAACTTGCCTAGATTTCCCTTGAATCACCTTCTCATCATCTTTAATAAGGATTGATGTGCTTGGTTTATCTTTATTTACTATCACATTCTTGTGAGTTTTATTAGTAGTTTTTTCTAGAACAATACTTCTTGATTTTGGGAGGACAGGGGGAGGTGTTATTTTCAAAAGAGGCATGTTTTCTCCTTTAGGAGACACAGTTTTAGATGGTGTGACTTTGTTGCGGAAATTATAACCTTTCGAGGCAGTACCTTTTACAACTTTAGAATCTCTGACAAGGATTTCTTCATTTTTTTCATCATCAGATTCCACACACCAGTTCCAGAAGGGCATAGCTAATTCTGGAGTTTCTTCGTTAGTAGTATTAGAAGAAGCACGTCCATAAATTTCATCTTCTAAACTTTGTTGATCAAGAAAATGATTTATTACCAATGACATGTTAATCCATTGAGCACACATATGCTCATAATGATTTTATTGATGGTAAGAGAAATAATTATCATTACTGAAACTATCTAGATTGAAAGCCATGTGTGAGGGTTCTTGTGGTTGTGGTGGGTTGTCTTGTTTCTTAAAACATGGATGGAAAGTTAAGGATTTGGATGATCCTTCACCAACATTTTTCTTTAAATCTACCACTTCTTTCAGTAATTTCTTAACCATTTTAACCACATTATCAATATCCATAGCTTCCTTGTCAGGTGGTTTAGTTAATAACAATGGCTTCTTCCCAATAGACTTAGTTTCCTCATAATGGGGATGTTGGTCATATGCCAAAAAATCTCTTTCCACGGGTTCAACTTCATCAAATTTTAGCGCTAAAGTGTTTTGTTAGATCATTTTACAAACATCCCGATACATGGGGTTAAGGAAGATCTATAATATTAAATGGATAAATATTGAGAGGGAGATACCTCGTAGGGAAACTTAATTAAGACATTTAGAAATCTTTGGTTAAAATATTTTACTCTTTCCTTCTTTTCCATTTTGATGGCTCCTAGCTCATTATGTAGAGATGTGGTTGTTTTTCTTTCTCCAAACTTCATCATAAAGAGCCTTTCGAAATTATCAAAGTCTGTAATTGATCCTGCAGGTAAGCTAAAATAACAGGTAGAGTCTTTCCTAGAAAAATGTACAAGGAAATCATCTACACACTACATCGTCATGTTGTACCCCTAGAAGATGTATGGCCAAAAATAAATTATTTATATGATCTTCCAAGGATCCGGGTTTTTCTGGATCAAATTTAGGTAAAACTCTACCAAATTTCTTTGGCATTTCTTGTACTTCACCAGCAAGATTTAAATATCCTTGGGCTTTCCAGCGTGGTATGGCCTCTTTGTAGTTCCTATTTTCTCCCATTATTTGTGTTCCAAGGTGATTTCAAGTTGTTCACCTTCAAATTCTTCTTCTTCATGTTCAATGAGGAAATGTACAACTCTACTTAAGGGTACTGGAACCTCGTGTAATGCAGTTTCAATAAGATCACCTACGGATTCGACGTAAAAATAAGGATCTATGTCAGGACGTTCAACACAGGTAGATTTTCTTCTAGGAAGTGTAGAAGTTGTGGGTAACTTTCTGAGTAATTTTGCGTAAACACGAGTGATTCTATGGGTTTCGTGAAGTTCTTATCGAGGTATGCAATACCAGGTTTTAGAAAGAATTTCCAGACTTCCAGAATTACCTCCAAAATTATCCTTCAAGTCTTTGTAAATAAATTATTTTTTATACTCAGTTCGAGGGAATAAAGTATGTTGTGAGTTGGGATTACTTGTTGAAGACTGATTTGGTTTATTGTTTAAGTCATTTACATAAGACATAAAAGATGGCCCTCCTTCTAGCACCAATTATGTTGACGGGTCTGAATTTGCCTGATAACAGTAAGGGGTACTCCCTAGTATAAATTCCCAATTATACTATACATCGTTTGGGTTAGGAGTCCCATCTGAAATTTCACCCAACTGCCATTTTTGTGTCACATTGTTCTTCCATTGGCTCTTTGATATCCACAGGTTGTCCAAAGTGATCCTTTCCAATCATTCCTCCTAATGGTATTTGAGGTTCCTTTGACATTTTTTCCACCTTTGATTCACTAAAATATCATTTTCTCATGCCAACTTTTTTTCATTTCATCTAGAAGAGTTGAATATCATTAATTCTTTGTTGAATAAAATTGCATTGCATTGGGTCACTTTCAATGGCTATGCAATTCCTTCATTTCTATAAGAAACATGATAATGTTATAATTAATCACCAAATGCAAAATAAATAATGAAGTTAGATACCATAAAAAGACATAAATTAAAAATAATATAAGATTGACGTATGATTTCATAAATATTAGATCATAATTCTTACTTGAACCCGAGAACAAATCCAAAACCCAATCTAATATTTATGAAATCACACTTCAATCTCCTTAATTTTAAAATGTATCTATAAGATAATTAATTAATGCTTGTGTTTTTTGATAAATGTTAACCATCTCTCCTTTCAAATATTTTTCCTCATATGTTAGATTTCTAAACACATCATTGTATACCAATATACTACTAGGAGTCTCTTCATCGTTTGCATTGACAAGAATAGAATTATAAGAATCATCTTTTGTCCAAGTTGCAAGATGTATACTCACAAAATCATGTTTAAATGATTCTCTATTGGAGCTCTAAATATTAGGCTTGTGCTTGTAACATAAATAAGTGAAAATTCAATTAACTTGTGAATTAATAAAATTATTTTCTAATCTTAATTTCTAAACATACACTTTCAATATCTTACCAAATAAACTACATATGATTTTAATATCTTACCAAATAAACTACATCCTTGTCTTTTCTTTCCCCTTGAAGTTTGATTGTACTAATCCTTGTTGTGTGTCTGAATGAAATACCAAAAAACTCCAATGTTGATGTTGTAACTTCTGTAAATCCCATAAACACTTTATTGAAATCTTGGTAACTATAAGGATCAATATCATATCTATTTTTTTGGATATTATAACCATGAGGGATATCCGCAATAACAAGGGAGTATTATTTTTTAGGAACAATATTTTCAAGTTGTTCACAATCACCTAATATCACTTTATATTGAATAGTGTTGATCCCATTCCAAATGTAGTGATAAAGGGTGTCATCAAGTTGAACATTTTGAACATGTCTACTTCTTTCTCTTTCAAACTTGGCTTTTTGAATAAATTTTTTGAAAGTTTCAGGTACTCCATCTGCATTCTTCTTTTGCATCTTTAATGAAAAAAATAAACATATAATTATAGTTGTATATCTATAAGTATTAAAATATAAATAAATTAACTTACAAATAAAATTTTCAATATTGTTGTAGAGCTTGAATCTGGATGGTTGAGTTTAATATCATCCTAACTTTCTTCATTCAACATATTAACCATTTCTTCTTTTATTCTCATATATGACTTCTAACTAAATAAAAAAATAATGTTATAATGATATATATATATATAACAAAATATTTAGAACATTGATATGTTAAACTCAAAAAAAAAATTAAAAAAAAAATCTTGTCCTAACATAAATAAAAATAACTCAACAAACTTACTTTTAAATTCATCACACATTTCTTCCGTTGACAATTCTCCTAACCTAACATGTGATGATATAGTTATGATAAGTTTATCATCCTTCACTCCTTATATTGATCTCCAAGGTGTTATATTCATATCATCTCGAAGATTTTTTATGTTAGACCTGTCTTACCTGTGCCACATATCAATGGTTTAGCCTTCTTAAATCTCTGATTTTTTATACTAATATTTTCCTACATGGTGAAGATCTCATCTATCAAATCTCATACATGTCCAGTTCTAAATCCCAATTGAAAATAACTATCCACATATCTAAATATAACACTTCCTTTGCTATTTTTTTCTTTTGTATTTTCATCATCAAGTGGGAATCCTATTTTCATACAACATTGCTTCAGAAACTTGACATCAACATTTGATCTCTCACCACGACATATTTCAGAAAACTCATTATGGATAAATATCACCCTTTGAATGAAATTCATGGACATTATGTATTCATTGTCTGTGTTGTGATCCCATTCCAATAATTTTGTTTCTGAATTTGTCAAACCAACATAAATTATGCATTTGACTGTCTAAAAAAGAGGACTATTGGGATATTCTTGCATCAATTCTCTTCTAGCCTTTATACAATGATTTCCTCCAATCACATAATATTTATAGTCAAAACATTGATCTATGAAATTTTTCCCTCGTAGGAACTTCCATTGGGTCAACAAGAATTAGGTAGTCAACCACATGTGCATATGGATTGTACCTAATCAATGCTTTCAAATTGTGAATATGCAAGTGATGTGGTTTTCTAATTTGCTATTTTTATTTTCATTCTGTGGGTTTATAAAGTTGTTTCACATTCAACTGAAATTTGTGGCCGTCATCAACTAAGTCTGTGTCCTCAGTCTATTTCAAATGGAATTCTGTGTTTCTTTCATAATACCATCCTCTAGATTAGCATGTGGTGTTATTATTTCTCTACTACCTTTATGAATTTCACTATAATACTCCGAGATAACGATGGCTTCTTGAACATCATCAACATTTGTTTTTTTCCTCTTATGATTTAAATATGTTTCATCTAAATCTACTATTTCTTCATAATCAATAGGAATAGACTCATCATCAACCATTTCTCTTTTGTGTTTATCTTGTTTATTCTTTTTACGAGAAGGAGTGATAACCTCATTGGGAATAATCTCAACAAAATTTTCATTTGGAGTTTCCTCATTTTCAAATGTAACCCTTTTAGGATTTCTAGAATGAGGATTTTTCTTTCTTCTTTCATGTTCTTCTCTGACCACTCGTGTAGGTTCAATCTTTGTTACTTTCTGTTTCTTTTTCCTTCCTTCTTGTGTCTTTTCAATATGAAATTTTTTTATGACATCGATGATATTATTCTCTGTAGAATAAATCCCAATTAACATATGTGAAAGTCGTTCAACAAAATCATGTAAAAATAAAATAAAACTTTTCATGTTAAATAAAATTAAAACATTACCATGATACTAAAAATAATAAATGATACAAAAATAAAAATAAAAGCTTACATTCTCTTTCTCAATGTCATCAACGATGGATGCACATAATTCTGAAAAATATGCATTCTTGTTATAATTTTTCAATTTGAAACAATATCTAAACTTGATATAAGTTTTGTCTTGTTTGACAAGTGCATAAACAATATATGTGGTTGGAACCAAACATATATCTCGTAACAAGAAAATTTCATGATAAATTCTTTGCACATGTTCTAATTTGGCACAATACAAATATATATGATCTCCATTGTTGCCTTGTTTGTCTTTAACAAACCAAGAATATTAGAGGTTGTTTTCACGTTCCACAGATTTCAACTCTCTAACATTCTTCACTGCCCTTTATAGGTCAGGTGTTATTCTATAATTTTGTTTCCTATCATTCATGGAGGTTCCGGTTGCAATTTTGGATGTCATTATCACATGTCATGATCCAAATATATTCATAGATAATCTCTTTCTTTCCATTTTTCCTATAAGATAAAAATAATAATAATAATAAAATAATAAAAATAAAAATATGCCTTTTACATTATAATAAACTAAAACAAAAAACATTGAATATAAGAACTAATTTAAAAATAGAAATAAAACCTTTTGACCCATATTTAAAAAATTTTGAACCATGGATTTATTACGTCGATGTCAGGACCGTGCCTTGGTCGTGGGGGGTTGGGGTGATGCCCCCTGTGGCTAAGGCATGGTTCCATGTCCGAGGCTTGGTCATGGGGGCTGGGGAAATGACAGGCATTGCCCCAACCCCCACAGCCAATCCTCAGGCATTGACTAGTAACCACCATGAGCTAAAACTAAAACAATTTAAGTAAAAAACAATAAAAAAGCTAAAAAAAATTACAAACCTATACCTAAATTTGACTTTTTTTCTTCTTTTTTTCAAAAACTCTTAAGGATTTTGTTAAATATTTTTGAAAAAAGTCTCATTTTTTTAAAAAAGTTGTGTTTTTTTAGAAAAAAATAGAAAACATCTAAAAACAATTTAAGGTTTTTTAATTTTCACATGAAAAATTATTATGTGATTCAAAGATGTTTATCCCTTTGTAGCTTGCTCCAAATCCTTTAATGAACACTGCCCAAGATATCACACAATGTTAAAAGATAAAATAAGACGATGCATATATAACATAGATGATATAAATTACTATTAGTATAACGAATGTGGGATAAACAAAAAATAGTTATATTGTCTACATATATACCTAAAATTATATGGATCATCGCTATATTTAATGAATGTGGAATAAAAAAATAAACATGAGAAATATTGTAATTAACAAGTAAATAATGAAATAAAAGAGTAAAAGTTGTTTTTTATTTTTAAGGGAAAAAATTAGGGGGAAAGTTTAGAGGGAAAAATTTGAGGGGGAAATTTTGGAGGGAATATTTTTGGGTGAAATTTTAGGGAATATTTTGGGGAGAAACTTTTTGGGGGAATATTTTGGGGAATATTTTGGGGAGGAAATTTTGG
>JZKD02S0190945.1:215773-235833 GCA_000966675.3 Picea glauca | reverse complement strand
GGGGGGGGGATTTAGAGAAAAAGATCATTTTGCAAGTTATAATAATTTCATTAGGAGGGTGAGAATTTGTATCATTCTATGTTCTTAGAGAGAAGGGATGGCTTCGTCAGATAAAGAAGATTTTATATATGAGACATCAACAAATTGTTCACATACCTATTTTGTTGGGACTAGGAAATGCGATGGGAATGCTTGTAATGAAAACGAGGCATCGTTTTTTTCATCTAGTCAGAAGTTTGATCATATTGCAAACAATTTTATTCAGCATGTTCCTCAGGAAAGTCCTAAATCATAGGATTTTGAAGGCACTGATGATGAAGAGAAGCAACATGATGGTGATAAATATATTTAGCAGTTTAATAGTAATGAAAATAATCAATATGTAGGTTGAAGTGGAGACTATGATCAACGTTTAAATGATTAGGATGAAATTTTTCCTCCAAGTGAGGAGTTTCAAGGTACTGATGAATATTTCCAAGGCACGAATGAATATGATGAAGAATTTCTCTCAAGTGGAAATTTTAAAAGCATAGAAGATGATTGTGACAATGGTGGACACTCTTTCTCCAGCGGGGAATTTAAAGATAACAATGTTGGTGATAACGAATCTCCTCCAAGTGAGGATTTTGAAGGTACTAATGAATATTTTCCTTCAAATGAGGATTTCCAAGGCACGAATGAGGATGATGAAGAATTCCCCCCAAGTGGGGATTTTAAAAGTAATGATGACGATTATGGAAATGTTGGACAGTCTTTCCCAAATGAGGAATTTAAAGGAAGCAATGTTGGTGATGATGATTTTCCTCCAAGTGAGGATTTTAAAGGTATTGAGGAGGATAATTAATATTTTCCTCCAAGTGAGAATTTTCAAACCAGTAATGAGGATGATGAAGAATATCCCTCAAGTGGAGATTTTCAAAATAGTGAAGATGATTACACCATTGGTGGACACTCTTTCCCGAGTGATAAATTAAAATACAACAATGTTGATGGTGTTGATTTTCCTCCAAGTGAGGATTTTCAAGATACTGATGAATATTTTCAAGGAACTAAGCAGGATGGTGAAAATGTTCACTCAAGTGGGGATTTTGAATGCAGTGAAGATGATTATTTCAATGGTGGACACATTGTTGATGATTATTTTCCTCCAAATGAGGATTTTCAAGGTATCGATGATGATGATGGAAAATTTTCTCCAAGTGAAAATCTTAATAGCATTGACAGTCTTGTGGGTGATGATGATTTTCCTTCAAGTGAATATTTTCATGGAATATCCAGTGACATTGGTGAGAATGGTAATCGTGTTTCTAATGATTTTGATATCCCTCTCATGAATGAGATTATCAATGAATATGATGGACCTAGAAATGAAGATCATGTTCTCAATCATTCAACTGCAACAAATCAAGGTGATCGATGTTCTCTAGTTCAGTCTCCTGAAAATGTTTTTCTTGATATTCCTTCTAGTGATAAGGAAAATCATTCTAGTGAGGATGATGAAATAGTGGAGACATTGCAAACAAACATTGTGTCTAGGACCAAGACTAGACCTTTTTATATCAATCAAAATCATTCTAGTTATACAAGGTCTAGGAAATAATTTCTCACTAAATCCATTTCCATAAGTGAATTCATTTCAAGTGAATGTTGTCAAAAGAATTATTTGAAAAGCATGGACTACATGTATGCCTTGAATAAAAGGAAAATACATTTTTCAATGAATAAGAGCATGCAAAATTCATATTTGATGGGGTTCATGATATCCACCAATACAGGATATGATTATCACAATGGGAATATTTTAATTTTCATAAAGGATTTCAAAAAAAATCACTTAATTTGTAATCTTCATCTATCAAGAATCCAGACAAGGTTGGAAAAGGATCCTTCATTTTATTCAAAGGCACATCATGGACGAGAGAGTGGGCCATTGAAAAACACTACATTGTCATGGATACATGATTTCTTTTCCAAACATGGAGAGTGTATGCCAGATAAAGACACAATACATATTCCAGATAATTTCTCTAGGAGGGAAATCTACAACTTGTACAAAGGATATGTTGAAGGTGTTGAAGGAAATGGTGATTTTATTACATATGCATATTTTACAAGAATATGGAAGAAACAATTCGACAATGTTCGTATTCCTAGGAAGTCAAGGATGAGAATTTGTAGTATATGTGCTACTCTCAAATCAAGAAGAGATAAATATGAACGGGCAGAAAGAGGTATGTATTTACTATTTTTATTTTTTTTAAATTGAATAGTTTGCAACTATGAAAACATATGATCGATATTTTCATTTTATGTCATGTGCGGATTACATAGTCAAAGAACTTCAAGAACATTGGAATCAACAATCAAGTGAAAGGAAAAAGTTGTACAAACATCGGAAGAAGTGTTATGATGCTCCAAACAAATATTTAGGTATGATAATTGATGGCATGGACCAAAAGAAAACACATCTACCGCATTTTGTCTGTACACCCAAAAATTTATAGGAAGAGAATTTCATTCAGTTTCACTTGGTTGTTTGTATGGTTTTCAATGGAAAAATGTGTCTAAGGGTTTACTTCACGGCTCCAAATATTCATAATGATGCAAATCTGACCATCACCATAATTCATCATGTGCTCACTCACTACTTTGGAAATCTTCTTCAAGTTCTCTATCTAGAGTTGGACAACACTAGTCGTGAGAATAAAAAACAAATTGTGTTTGGATATCTAACCATGCTTGTTGAAATGGGAATCTTTCAAAAGGTGAAAGTTGGTTTCCTTGTTGTTGGACACACTCATAATCATATTGATCAAATGTTCAGTCATTTTTCAGTAACATTGAAGAGGGAAAATGTTGGAAGCCTACCATCATTGATTGAATGTATTATGAAGCATACATTCCAGATCTTGTTATTCATATATTAGAATAAATTGTTGACATATGAAGATTTATTCACGGATCACATCGTGAAGAAAAATGTATTGAGTAACTTAATGACATTAGCTTCCAACATTAATTTTGTTTCAAAACAATTGATAGGAAAACACTTATATGGGGAAATAAGTATTCAACTACTACAAAATGGGAGCCTTCATCAGATTTATCATTTTTTAATTTCATTCCAGATTGTCCAATATTTGCATCAAATTTATTGTTTTTACAATCAATTTTTGAAATCCATAATGCACAGGGGTGTAATAGAGAATGCAGATTATTTTGAATGCCTATAAGAAATTAAAAATTCCATTAAGGATACATATGAGTACTTTGATGTTGTTGATTCTGTTTGGTGGGAGTCTTTTTTCAATAGTCAAAGTGGCATAATTTCAAGCTAAAAAAATGAAGATACATTGTTGAAGACTCCATTTCATTGGCCAAAAAATATACCAAATGAATCTGAAAAAACAAACATTGTTGAAGTTCAACAAGAATATCAAGGTGCTATTGAGTTTACACAAGTAGATGAAAGAGGAATGTATATTGGTTCATGAAGGTCACATGTACAATGTGAAGCCATGGAAGATATTTACAGGGTTCAATACAAGATATTAAGGAGGGTAGCATGATTGCAGTCTTAGCAATTGAAGATCCACATGGTTATCCATTTTGGATGTCAAAGGTTATAAATATTGATAAATAAAATGATGATGTTATTGCAATTAGAGTGCATTGGTATGCAACAAGTATACTCCCATTCAATGGTGTGTACAAGCTATATATGGTGGTTCAGAAACATGTCAATAGAAAGAGAAAAAGAAAGGGTCAAAATAAAACTCGTCTTTTCATCGACCTCTTAAAATTAGATGATGTTGACATACTTGTTTGTGACTTCAATTTGAAAAAAAGAGGAACTCTTCGCTCCAAGACAATAGAGATTATACAGAGGTTATTGCCACAAGAAATAAATGCAATATGAGAGTCTGTTGAACCTAGTCATAGATCTAAAAGGCATTTGACATCTGAAATGTTGGGCATACATGTAGACTCAGATGGTGCATTCATCAACAATAGAGAAGAGTATGGATCACCTACATATTCATCCAATCAATCATTTGAAGACAATGTATACTCTGATGGTATTCAGAAACCATGAGTCAATCTAAATAAGTGTATAAAACATTTTATGTATTGTTTATCCCTATGATGTTTGTATGGTAACTAGAAATGAGCATTGAACTTACATATGATCTTACATGAATTTATGAATATTTTTTATGTTTTATGAATAATATTTTTTTTATTATGGATAATATAATAAAATTTGTTAGCTCACATGTTTTGAATATGGACAATATACTTTTAAGATATAATTTATGTTTCATTCAATGCAACTTGTATTTACTTTTTTTTAATTAAAAGTAAAAAAAATATTAAAAAGTGACGTTGAATTTTTAAAGTATATTGTGATATTTGCATGGCATTATGTATTACCCTGTTCTTTGAGTAATAGTAAGATTTTAAAAGTAAGCTTTTAAGGGTTGATTTTATGATTTTGTTTATCTAAAAAAATGATTCCAAATTATCTAAAATTTTAACTTTTTGAAAAAAAAACTTGTTTTTTTAGGCGTTGATTTTAAGGTTTTTCTAAGCTATTGTCTGAGTTTTGAAGGCCGCGTTTGAAAAATGTTGTAATTTTGACCCCATTTAAAAAATGGTGCTACCGGTAGCACCACTTTTTTATTTGGGGGTTGATTTTAATGTTTTTATGCAAAAATATGGGTTTTTTGGGCCACAATTCTCGTTAAGTCGATAACTTTGTTAATAAAACACAAGTGTTAATATAGAACAAGTGTTAACACAAAATGGAAATCCACATCTATTCACTCAATAGACTTAATGAGCTCAATCAATAGATGCAAAATCTATAAAATGCATCGTCACTATTTTGAGAAAGAATGTCAATAAACTTAGGTTATACAAGATTGAAAAAATGTGTTGTGTTAGAGGCTATTTAAAGACCTCAAAAACAACATGAATGAAGATATGAAGATATAATAGCCTCAAAACTTAGGATTGACAATAAGAGTTCCAACTTATTAGCCAATAGATTTTTAAATAAAAGCAATTAAAATATTACAAAATAATAACTATTTTAATTTTCCTATGTACAACTTTGAGAAGCACAAAAATATTTTTAGTCAAAGGAAAAGTAATTAAAGTTTAGCGTTTAATCGATCACTACAGTCCTAGCCTTCAATGAGGACTAATAAGAGATAAGGGGTATTGGCCATTTTCATGGTTTCTATTGGGGATTGTTTTTTTTATAATTAAATTCATTATTTGGTTCTCCATGAAGAGTATTCTCCATAAGTTTATATTCAAAATCAAAACTAGTATAAGTATTTGGCTATAAAAAGTTTTTGAATATTATAAATATTACCATTAAACTAGGGTTGTGAGTATTTCAGACAAATATTTTATGGTGAGATATTAGAGTTTTAGTTTGGATGACATGGATGGTATTTCATTTGTGGCCTTTAATTTTATCCTTCTTCAATTTCCCTTTTATCATATGTATAATCCTTCTAGCTAGAGCTAAGTATTTTTCCCTTAATAATTTGAACATGATTTGATTTTTCTATCTAAATAATGGATTTTTTAAAAGAGTTATTTTCAAATCATTTTTACTTTAGTTTGATCTATAGATTTATAGCATACATCTCCCAAACTAGATATATATAGAGCTTGACCTTGGACTCAAATACATGAAATTTCTCAATATGTTCTTCAATGATTAAGTCCCTTTGGAAAACATGTATTACTATAGTTCATCGTAAGGTCCATCACAATCATGCTATGCCTTTTATGTAAATGCATATGCAAAATCACTAAAATCTCCTTTAGGACTTTTAACAATCATCTCACCCCAATTATGTGATTCTCTATTTAAATGTTGTAGTAACCACATTTAACTTATCTTCTTGTAATACATGTGTTATACCTTGAATATTATCTTGATCATCTTACTGAGACATGTATGCACTTCCACTTCTTTGCCAAAATCATATTCTCAGATATCCATTTGAAGGTTGAAATTAAGTTTGTGATGGTTTTGTGTCATCGATGATATCATAGGGATATAACTTCCATTCTAAAAGGTTTTATCTCCTCTTCCTCCTTAGAGTCCTCATTATTATGAAAAAAAGACTCCATGCCAAGTTCCATGGGGCATGTTGCCTAGGGCTTGTATTCACATCAACTTCTTGCTTACTTCTACATATTTTGAAACTTACAACTCCCCTTTAATAAAAAACTAAAAAATTTTCTGATACTCAAAATGGAATTACTATTGCAATCATGATGAAAATAACTAGATAAAAAATAGAAAAGAACAGAAAAAAAAAAAATAGAAAAGAGTGAGGGCATTTGTACACCCAAGTGTGGGTTGCACTTGCAAATATGATTAATGGAGAAAAACTTCTCTAATAAACACGATCAATAACTAATTAATTGTATTGATAAAATGATAACATAAATATATGAGGGAAGAAAACCCATATTTATAACAATAATGTGCAAAACTATTAGCATAGATCTAGCTTATACCTTACATCATTAATAAAGTCATTAGTTGTCCATAGTGGGTTAGGCAAGCATAGTTAATGCCCCCACCAATGCTCAAGTCTTTCTAATAACATGTAAATACTTGTTCTTTTGTTAATCATATATTAATGGGGTCATATGTAAACACTAAGCATCTTGTGGGCTCTTAAAATTTTAAACTAGTAAAAATATATTCCAAAATACTAAAATTGTTCGGGTTAAACATTATGTTTCTTCTAATCAAACTATTATTAATTAAATAAATAAAATTATAATGAAAAAAATGGTCTCTTTCATTTTTAACTATATTTTTACTTAATAATTATTTATCAAATAAAATAAAATAATTTAAAAAAAATATAATCTTTATTTAAACCATTATTAATTAAATAAATAAAACTAAAAAAAAACAATCCTCTCGAACAATTCTCCACGAATGGTGTCTTTCGAAATCCAATCACACACTTTAGTATCGTCTCATCATTACATATGGATGAAACAATCAATCTTTACCCAAAGGAATCAAACCCAAACGAGAGATAAAACAACGAGATTCTTAAGTTCAGTGCACCACCCTTCCACACTGTGATGAAATAAGATGCCATCTTTTCCATTTTAAATATAATTTTAATGGCAATGTCACATCATACCTAACAATTAAGGATAAAGTTACAAAGTAATATGAAATATGGATCAGGAGGCAAGAGAATAAAAAGGTTGTTAATAAACCTAAACCTAATAATCAGCAGCACTTTCATTACTCGACTCTGCACTTTCATATTCCAATATCCGATTTTCGTTAAAATGATCATGAGATCATAGTGATGATATCTACAGTAAGAATTTAGTAAATGGAAAGTTCTAGAGTCATCAATGAAAAAACAATGAATGTGAAAACGTATCGGTTTAGACTCACCTGTTGCTTTGCACTTCATCAGATTGAGGTGTGACTCGTCATCCATGAACAAAGCTTCTTGTTTGCTTATTTTCACGTGATTGACAGGGATTGATAAAATAATTGTAGATGTTCTGTGGGGACTCTAGAATCAAGAGCTTCTTGTTTGTTTACTGTCACGAGATTGACAAAGATTGTTGTCGTTATTCACAGACGCTAGAATCTATAGGGTTGGAATTTCAAACTCAGAAAGCATGTTAAATTTGATGGTTTAAAGGAAAATTGTACGGTTACGGACAATTCTTCCATCAAATTTCATCGCTTGAGATCCATAAGGATATGATTATCAAACCAAACCAAGCTCCAACTAAATAAATAATGTAGGGACAGAAAACGAAATCCGAGGCTTGGGTTGCACTTTGATCCCATTGGTTTATAAGCCGGTAAATCAGAATTGGCATAAGAACACGGAAGCACTTGCTGGTAAGACCAAGCCTGGTTAAAACCAGAATTGGCCTAAGAACACGGAAGGGCTTGCTGGTAAGCCCATGGGAAAGGAAGTGGGTCAGTGGGAAATGAAATAATACAAAACCTAAAAGCAGGACAGACCCACATGCTCCCTATGTTATACTTTTTGGCCTCACGTGCTTGCTCACAATATTATACTTCAAGCATCACGCGCTCATTAGAGTATACCTCCTTGAGTGATCTTCAAATTCATAATGATGTGTAATGTCTAACTCTTTATTTTCACCCTATTCTTAGTTCTTTGTTCTCCAAGGCTTTACATTGTATTACTTTGCCACGTTCCAAACAAGGAGAGATAATGTAATGTTAAGTAGACACATACATGTTTATATGTTATATTCACACATGGTTAATCATGGAACTATGTTACCTTGCATTTCATGACCAATAGCTCTATAATATATTGACACATGGTTTTGTATTTCATTAACACATGGTGACAATTAGAAAAATGATATACCAACATTTGGTTATATGACATGTAGCAATAAGTGGCCTTTTGTTAGGTCCAAACATGATGACAAGTGGCCCTTTGTTAGGTCATAGCACAATTAGTGGCCCTTTCTTAGGTCCAAACATGATGACAAGTGGCCCTGTAATGAACCTCAAAATTCACATTAAAAAATATATATTTCTTGGGTACATATTCAGCAGTCCTATTGCCCTTTACTCCTCTTATCCTACATTAATACAAGGTCGCCGCTTCCTGTTACATTAATACAAATTCGTTGCTTCCTGTTTTCGGCAGTGAGTTACATGTGATCAAATTTCTTAGCTAGGGATATCATTTTTCATTCCAACTTATCGTTATCTATGGTTTCATTTTTCCCAAAGCCACCTTATATTAAGGAGATGCAACTTCCTTGAGTGTCTTTCATACTAATGCAAGGGTCAAAGTTATGGCCTTATGATTCCAAGTCAAATATCTATAAAGGATCTATGAAGAGATTAACATTAATCGAAAACAAAAGTTTAAAGGGTTTCAAACAGATTCGAACATTAAACTTTGCACCTTGGAAATAAATTACACAGAGGTTAACTTCTGAAGTTATGGTTATAACCATGTGCACACCACTCATTCATTAGGTAATGACAAGCCTATTTGCCCCGGGTGGTTATCGAAAAGGTAGTTGGGTTTAACATAATTGTTGTATCAAGTCAGCCATCCGGTTACCTCGCCATTAATGCTCTGAACCACCAATACAGACAGGAACCCTCGTGCCTTAAAGGCCTATCTGCAACATTTAAAGCGCCTGAAGAATGTATGTGCGTTCATAACTCGACTGGAATTCCCTAATGACAAGTCGGAACCTACCCCATAAGCACATGGCCCAAGTATGAAGACCCCATCCCCTTTACTCCTTGTGAAAGGTTACCCCGCAGTTTCAAATTCATTCTGGTTTTGGTTTCGTGTGGAAGGAAAAACACCGTTTCAGTTCATTTTCGTTTGCATTCCAGTTTTGGTGTAGTGAGGGAGATGAGAATGTCTCAGACCATTCTTCGTTTGGTTTTATCCTCGGGGATATAGGTTTTGGATTTGGTCCCTATACCGAATGGGAAAAGACCTTGGGTGGAACTTCTCGACAGCAACTCTGCGCGAGGGGTAAGTTTAGCCTTGACTATCTCTTTCTCTTTAACTTGTTTGGTAGGACTTTGTTGCTTCTGATCTTGGTCTGTCTTTTAGTAGTAACCTTCGAAGTCAATGTGAATTGGTATATGATACCCTGGCTAGGTTTAGTTCTTCACGGCTTAACCCTTCCTCTATAAAAATCTTTCCGTCGGTCGGGTTATTCTCCTTCCTTGGAGGGACTTACTACGATTGTTTGTTGCACGAGTGTATTCAGAAAATGCTATATTTTGTTTGAAATTTCGGTAAGGTCAAGTCCGGTCTACTCTTACTCAGGTGTGCAATAGACCTGTTAGCCTACTGTTGAACTTGATAGGGTTTATGTGTTAACTTTGCTAGTGCCATATAGTGATTGTAGCAACGTTCTCATGGCCGAGGTCATTTAATCCTTCCTTTTCACATTTGCAAAGTCATATTAATTTTATGTTTTAATATTAATTTATGGCTATTATACGCAATTATTTTTTTGTAGTGTTTTGATTGAGATTGGTATCCTTCGCTAATGATGGGCCCCTTACTATGCAAGGGTACCCATCAGGGTGACACAGACTCCTCCCCCCTTCTCGGTCTGGGAGGTGCATGGGACAGCACGATGGCAGTCGACAAGAGGACCCTTTCAGTTAAGTAGTTCATTGAACGTTGTTCTAAATTTTGCTCTGTAATTGAATCATCATTATTTCTTGTTGAATACATCATAATGATACACAACGTTTTGTGTAGGTGTAGTCATGTCGAACAATGGGGACGCCCTTCTCACTTCTTAAGGAGGTATTCGAGTTTCGAAACAGTGCCCTTCCATCTATTACGAGTTTATAAGAAACAATGGTCCAGGCTCTGTCTCATCATTAATGTTTGAAGTTATTTGTTCCAAGTTCTATATTCGATTGATACGGTGTACGCCCCTGATTTTTGTATATAAGCATTCTGGTGCGAAGATACTTTAAGCCAAGCTCGCGCCTGGTTGGAACTGTGATAGACACATAATCGTACTATTTAACATTCTGATACTTATGCCTTGAGTATTATTTCCTGTATGAAAAGGATTTCGTATATCATTATTTAAATTTTTTCCTTGATATTTCCGAAAATGATTTATTATTACATATTTGAAATCTTTAGTTACATTCCAAAATTTTAAGTCGCATTATTATGTACACGGTCTCTTCTCAAACCGATTCGATTAATAATAGAGTACTACCGAAAAACTAGTATAAAACATCTGCTCATGTGGGTGGTGATGACTTTTAGATTTCATTTAAGCTTTGTACACTTGTATTCTTGTTATAGAACTAGTCATTTGTGTAGGAGTAGGAACTGAGTCTTATTCCGCATTTTACTATTTTGTTTTTAGAGTCGGCTGTAAGCAATGGTTTCAGTAGCGTAAGTTTGTGGGACTCCGTCCAGATTTCCTTTGGGGTTTCTTGTATAAGATCGACAGGGAAACGAAATGGTTACTATCTATGGTTGAAAGGGCTCGGGATTTTCCAGAAAATAAATCGAGCTTACTTTTCCTTTTGTGTGCTTCGTTACTCTGTTATACTAGATGTCATGTAGCATTGTACTTACAACATTAGTTTTACTGTAGATGTGCCTCTAAATCTACGACAAAGGTTATGCCATAGATGCACCTCTAAACCACAGGATCATTACCAAAGTACCCCACTACCATGCTGATGTACAAATGTTAAGTTTTCTGCAATGGGGTTTGGGATAAGTTTTTGAATCGTATTCCTATGTGAATGTTTTATGTATATCTGTCTAGTCTTTTGAATACCTTTATAGGCCAGTCTATTCTAGCGTCATATGATATCATCTAGAAAGATAAATATGTTTAAACCTAAATGCTCAGGATATATTCACACAGTTCGATATACATATCGCTTAACATCTTTGTATTAAGGAGTATATTTACCTTTGAAAGAAAACTGGATTGATATTCTCATTAGAGGAGGCTTCATTATATACTATAAATAGTTTGTAGGAGGATGAAATATGCCACAGTTATTGGTGTGCATGGCTTCAAGTATCCATACAAAAAATTTTAATTCTTTCCCTTTTCTTAACAGAACTAAGAGGCTCACTGTAGTCTATAATCTATTATGAAATCAATAACTACTATAGAATTCATTTTTTTTTTTAATTATTGTTTGGTACATTCCAATATCTCATTAACTATTAGACATTAAATCTACAAAATGAGTCCATTTCCAGCCAATGATTATGAAATAAAATAATAGATCTTTCCATCCCTGCCATCAACCAGAATTTACACATAGAAGCAACCAGATTGCACACACGACATTGGACTAGTATAAGCTAGAGTTACTTATCTGAGTCAAATTGTGGACAGACAAAGGGAACAACCACGTTCCACCCAACCGTAGAATAGGGCATCCAATATACTTGCATGATTCACCCCCTAGCCTGACCATGAGTCCATGAGGGCGAATTAGAATTTCCTCTCCAGCAATGTCCTTCAATTCCAGCAGTATCTCCCTTGCCTCACACTCACACAGTAGTGCTCATAACTACAAGAAAATAGAGAATAGACTCGATAGTCTTCCTTCCCAGCATACTTGGCAGTGTCCTGCCTCCTCACATATGCTATTTATTAATTCACCTAGGAATTTTTCCCTCCCATGGGTAATTTTCGCATCTTCCTAAATCCCTGATTTTCAGGGGTTGCCAATGGCATAATCACTGATTTTCCACTTTTAATAATCAACCCAGAGTTAATTCCAATGTGTTCCCCACTCATGGAGTCATGGTCAACTAAATTTAACATGGTTGTTCCATTTGTCCTCCTACAAAAATATATAATATAATATTTTCATACAAGTGTCATAGTCAAATAGTCAGTTGGATCAAATCAAGTTTTTGCCCAACAATCATAATAATTAATTACAATCATCAAATTCGAAATTCGGAATTTCCATAAATGGAAAAAAATTTCCAATTCTAATTTACTAAAAACGGAATGAATTTCTAGCAAATTTAAATTTCTAAATATATATTTTTTTTTTTAGGATGTCACAGACCCTTTGTTAGGTCATAGCAGAATGTTGAAGTTGGAGAATTGTGAGCTTTTTGGTTATCAACATTGTTTATAAAGTTTCAAGTGTCAAGAATGATGTTCATTTTATCATAGATTGATGATTCCTCTATTGCGCATTGGCATATAGAAAATAAATTGAGTTTAAATTGAAATAAAAAATGGAATTTTGTGTTACCTTGCTTTGTTTTTTCTTCCTCGACAATATTTGATGCCTTGTTGTTAAAGTTGAATCAAATTCCAATAAAAGGGAAAATTAAGGGAAAAAATGGATCTCTATCCTCCTTCCTATTGTTTAGTTTCAACTAGTGCACTTCACTCATTCTAGTGGTATATTTACTTTTAGTGAGATATTTACGATGCCACCAATTGAGAATCAAAAGCAAAGGAACAAGTAGCTAGAGTGTATACTCGGTGGGGAATATGAGAGGATGGAAATTGATCTATAAAAAGACTATGGTTTGGTTTTCTTATACTTACGAGTCACCTTGATATACTGCATGTAATCTCATTGAAAGAAGTTCACCGCTAAAGTTCCTATTGTAAATGCTTAGAAGTAAAACATTTCAGTCCTATTTATCTTTTCGATGTGAAACATCTAAAGGTAACAAGAAAATAACCTATATCAAATTGAAAATATATATTTTTTGACACTATATTAGCTTTTACTCCAGAATACTAATTACAAAATTCATTGCATTTCATATTGTAGTGTATGCAACATGCATTGCAAAGATTCTACATCAATGAATGCATGAGTATGATGTTAAAAATGACTTAGAAAAGTATAGATTGTTCCCTGTAATAGAATTTTGTGTTCATTTTTTAACGAATATTTTTTCATTTTTTTCTAAATGGTATAACAGAGAGATTCTCACTTTGTAATGCAGTCCAAAGCAAGAGAAGGAGGAAGCTCGATCTGAGCCTTTGGAGTAGGTGGAGGGGACCTCGAGCATTGAAGTAACCTTCTTCGATAGATCCCCGAAACATGTGAGGCTACATTATAAATATGTTAGTGATAAATATGTCAGTGACTAACAGGTAGATTTAGAATAGTTGTGGGAAGATCACAATGAGGTGGTGAGGATAGGGTTGAGGCAAGTAGAAGGAATGTGATAGTCAACAGTCGGTTGATTTATTCACTGACACAGCACAAGTGTTAATACAAAACAAGTGTTAATATAGCACAAGTGTTAATACAACATGACAATCCACATTTATTCACTCAACAAACTTAATCAACTCAATCAATAGATGCCAAATCCATAAAATGCATCGTCATCATTTTGAGAAAGAGTTTCAATAAACTTCTAGGTTATACAAGATTGAAAAAATGTATTGTGTCAGAGGCTATTTAAAGACCTCAAAAACAACATAAATGAAGATATGAATATATAATAGCCTGAAAACTTAGGATTGACAAAACGAGCTTGACAATAAGAGTTCCAACTTATTAGCCAATAGATTTTAAAATAAAAGCAATTAAAATATTACAAAATAATAGCTATTTTACTTTTCCTATGTACAAATTTGAAAGGAAAAGTAATTAAAGGTCAACGTTGAATCAATCATTATAGCCCTAGACTTCGACGAGGACTAATAAGGGATAAGGGATATTAACCATTTTCATGGTTTCTATTATAGTAAGGGATAAGGGAGGGATTTTTTTTTTAATTAAATTCTTTATTTGGTTCTTCATGAAGAGTATTCTCCAGAAATTTATATTGGAAATCAAAACTAGTATAGGTAGTTGGCTATAAAAAAAAATTTAATATTACAAACATGACCATTAAACTAGGGTTGTGAGTATTTTAGACAAAGATTTTATGATGAGATATTAGAGTTTTAGTTTGGATGACATGGATGGTATTTCATTTGCGGCGTTTAATTTTATCCATCTTCAATTTCCCTTTTATCATATGTATAATCCTTCTTTCTAGAGCTAAGTATTTTTTCCTTAATAATTTGAACATGATTTGATTTTCTAGCTCTATATAATGAGATTTTTAAAAGATTCATTTTCACAACATTTTTACTTTAGTTTTTTCTATAGATTTATAACATACATCTCCCAAACTAGATATATAGAGAGTTTGACCTTGGACTCAAAGACATGAAACTTCTCAATATATTCTTCAATGATTAAGTCCTTTTGGAAAACATGTATTAGTTCAGTTCATCATAAGGTTCACCACAATCATGCTATGCCTTTTATGTTAATGCATATGAAAAATTGTTGAACTCTCCTTTAGGAGTTTTAACAATTAGCTCGCCCCAACTATGTGCGTATCCATTTAAATGTTGTAGTAACCACATTTAACTTATCTTCTTGTAACACATGTGTTATACCTTGAATATTATCTTTCAATCATCTTGCTCACCCATGTACGAACTTCCATTTCTTTGCCAAAGTCATATTGTCATATCTATCCATTTGAAGGTTGAAACTAGGTTTGTGATGGTTTTGTGTTGTCAATGATATCATAGGGATATAAATTCCATTCTAAAAGGTTTATCTCCTCTTCCTCCTTAGAGCCCTCATGATTATGAAATAAAGACTCTATGCCAAGTTCAATGGGTTTGTTGCCTAGGGCTTGTATTCACATCAACTTCTTGCTTACTTCAACATATTTTGAAACTTACAACTCCTCTTTAATCACAAACTCAAGAGTGTTTTTATACTCAAAATGGAATTATTATTGCAATCATGGAAATTATAACAACACAAAAATTAGAAAAAAAAATGGAAAAGAGTGAGGGCATTTGTACACCCAAGTGTGGGTTGCACTTGTAAATATGATTAATGGAAAAAAAACTTCTCTAATAAACACCAATAACTAGTTAATTCTATTGATAAAATGATAACATAAGTATATGAGGAAAGAAAACTCATATTTATAACAATAATGTGAAAAACTACTAACATAAATCTAACTTAAGACTTACATCATTATGAATTATGCAATCATTGTTAATACCCTCAAGAATGCTCAAATCTTTCCAATAACATGTCCATACTAATGCTCAAGTCTTTCCAATAACATGTCCATACTAGTTTTTTTGTTAATCATATATTAGTGAGCCATTTGTAAACACTAAACATCTTGTGGGCTCTTAAAATTTTAAATTATTTGAAATGTATTCCAAAATACTAAAATTATTGTGGTTAAATACTATGTTTTTTTTAATCAAACTATAGATAATTAAATAAAATTTATTATCATGAAAATTAAAATTTTCTCTTTCATTTTAATCTTCTCTTTACTTAAATAATTATAAAATAAAACAAAACAACTCAAAAAAAAAATACAAACTTTATTTAAACAATTATTAAAAAAAAAAAAAAAAACAATACTTTAGAGACAATTCTCCACATTCATGAATAGTGTCTTTAGAAATCCAATCACACACTTTAGTCCCGTCTCATCATTACATATGGCTGAAACAATCAATCTTTACCCAAAGGAATCAAAACCCAAACCAGAGATAAAAGAACGCGATTCTTAAGTTCAGTGCACCACCCTTCCGCACTCTGATCAAATAAGACGCCATCTTTTCCATTTTAAACCTAATTTTAATGGCAATGTCACTTCTTACCTAATAATTAAACATAAAGTTACAAAGTAATATGAAGACAAGAAGAAAAAGGCTGTCAATAAACATAATAATCAACGGCACTTTCGTTACTCGTTAAAATGTTCGTGAGATCATCGTGACGGTATATACCGTAAGAATTTAGTAAAAACGTATCGGTTTATCGGTTTAGACTCGCCTGAAGAGACTCGCGAGACTCGCCTGTTGCTTTGCACTTCGTCAGATTCAGGTGTGACTCGTCATCCACGGAGAGAGCTTCTTGCTTGTTTACCATCACCTGATAGACAGGGATTGATAAAATTCCATCACGTTGGAATTTCAAATTAGGAAAGCGTGTTAAATTTGACGGTTTAAAGGCAAATTGCAAATTAAGGCAAATTATATCGTTACGGACAATTTTCTCATCAAATTCCATAAGATATGATTATCAAACCACACCAACTAAACGAAAACGAAATCATAATGCAGAGACAGAAAACGAAATCATAACGCAGAGACAGAAAACGAAATCCGAGCCTTCGACAACCACTTTGATCCCATTGGTTTACAATTCTGTAAACCATAATTGGCGTAAGAACACGGAAGTGCTCGCGAGTCGCCGGTAAGCCCGCGGGAAAGGAAGTGGGTCAGTGGGAAATGAAATAATACAAAACCTAAAAGCAGGCCAGACTCACGCGTTCATTATATTATACTCATCACGCGCTCTCTATTCATCACGCGCTCTCTATACTATGTTATACTTCCTGGCCTCACGCGCTCATTATATTATACTTATCACGCGCTCATTCATTATACTTTCACCCTATTCCTAGTTCCTTGGAGAGTTCTCCAACGTTTTACGTGGTATTACTTTGCCACGTTCCAAACAAGGAGATATATTCTACATGTGACGCAGACGCACACATACTTATATGTTAACGCGTGGTTATATCATATTCGTGTCTTGGTTAATCGTGGAACTATGCTACATGGCATGTCATGACAAGTAGCCTTATAATATATTGACACATGGTTTTATATTGCATTTATACATGGTGACAATTAGAACTATGATATACTAACATTTGGTCATATCTTAAAATTGACACATAGCAATAAGTGGCCCTATGCTAGGTCCAAACATGATGACAAGTGGTTGGGTCGAAACATGACAAACATTTGGACGAATGTTATGGAGACTCACAACCTTATGCTACAACAAGTGACCCAACACTATGTCAACCCATGGTGACACATGTCCTAATTTTACATTGACATGTGACCTTATGTTGCACAAATATGTGGTGACACATGGTTCAATATTATGTCAACACGTGGCCTTATGCTACACTAAAACAAGCAACAAGTGGCTCTATGCTACACTAAAATGTGGTCACACATACTTCTTTGGAACATTAACATGTGACAAGTGAACATATGCTACATTGACATGTGGCCTTGTAGTGTGTTGACACATGTGACATAGCCATTATGACCATATGCTACGCCAACACATGGCCCTGCAATTTGAATACATGTGGCAACAAGTGGTCCTATGCTACGCCTGCACATGGCCCTATAGTGGGCTCACACATGGTGATAAGTGGCCCTAGGTTATGCCAACACATGGCCTTTCACTTAGCTAACACATGGCGACAAGTGGACCTGTGTTGTTGACATATGGCCATATCTTTCATTGGCATGTGGTGACAAGTGTACATATGATATATCGACATGTGGCCCTATCTTACATTGACAACATAGCTACAAGTGGCTCTATGCTACACCAGCATGTGGAGAAGTGTGGCTTAATGCTGCATGAACACATGACCCTATGCTACACCAAAAATATGGTGATATGTGGTTGGGTTGAAACATAGGAAAATGTCACTAAATGTTACATCGACATGCAAACCTATGCTAAACCAATATGTGGTGAAACATGGTTTGATGTTACGCTATGCTACACAAACATACTGTAATACATGTCCCATTGCTACATCGACATGTAGCTTTGTGCTATAATGGAATGTGGCGACAAGTGACCTAATGCTACACTAAAATATGGTAACACATGTCCCTATGCTACACTAGCATGTGGCAACAAAGGGCCCTATGCCACAATGACATGTGGTCCTATGCTATGATGACTCGTCACACCGTAGTTTGTTAATAAGAGGTCAATGTAACCCTATGCTACGCCAACATGTCTTATAATGCACGCACATGTGATAACAAGTGGTCCTATGATATACCAACATGTGTCCCTGCAATGTGCTAAACACATGGCGATAAGTAGCCCTACGTTATAACAACATGTGTCCTTGCAATCTATTAACAAGTGGAGAGAAGTGGGCCTATGTTATGTTAACATGTGGCCCTATAGTTCGTGAACACATGGTAAGAACAAAACTATGGTATATGGACATGTGGAGAGAAGAGCCCTAAGTTCATCTATAAAAAAAATATGGACCATCTTTCCACATTGTCCCTCCATGTGTAACTATCAACAAGAATGCACATAACATGATCTTCACTTCTATTTCGTATAAGATAATCCATAAATTGTGTGAAGATCTTACACTCAAATAATCATTAAAACCATGGAATGATGAGAATATGAAGCAGAATCTTATGAGACATTATTTTTGTTACCTAATCAACTTAATATCTACTAGATTTACATCAAAGTATTCCTATTTTTTGCATTATCATCTTTATAATATAGGATTTTTTATTAATACATCCATCAATTTCGTTATATTTCATCTCTAAATCTTTCAAAAGAGTGAACACTTTTCTATAAAGGAAAAAAAATTGTTGATAAAAAGTTTGTAAAGGTGATGCATCTTCAAACTGCCAAAGAAATGTGGGATAAACTTATTAACAATTATGAAGGAAATGAGAAAGTAAAAGATGTCAAACTTCAAACATATAGATTGAAATTTGAACATCTAAAGATGAATGAAGATGAAACTGTCAGCAAGTATTTTTTAAGAGTTGAATAGCTTGTGAATGCCATGAAGGGTCTTGGTGAGAAAATTGAAGAATCCTTTTTAGTTCGGAAGATTTTAAGATCTATGATTGATAAATTTAATCCAAAAGTTTCTGCAATAGAAGAGCTAAATGATCTTAAAATTATGTCCATAGATCAAATCCTAGGAACTCTAACTCCATATGAAATGAAAATTAGAAAAGATAAATCCATTACTAGAGAAGCATCTTTTAAAGAAGACAAGAATACTGATTCAAAATTAGATTATATTGAGGCAAAATTTGTGAGAAGGTTAAACAAAGCATTAGGAAAATATCAAGGCAAGCTCCCTTTCAAATGTTTTAACTGTGGTAAGATAGGTCACTTTTCATCTAAGTGTCCTCACCATAAAAAGGATCAGAACTCTGATGATGAAAATGTTAATTTTTCAAAATCCCAACCCAGTTTCAGTCTCGCTGATTTTTCAGTCAAATTTAAATGCCAAACTCAGTTTCAGCACTGTTTCAGCATATGTTACAGCCCTGTGTTTTAGCATATACTCACAGCAGTGTTTCAGCATATGACTCAACACTATGTTTCAGCATCTGTTACAGCACTGTGTTTCAGCATCTGTTACAACACTGTGTTTCATCATCTGTTACAGCACTGTGTTTCAACATCTACTCACAGCGGTGTTTCAGCATATGACTCAGCACTGTGTTTCAGCATATACTCACAACGATGTTTCATCATATGACTCAGCACTGTGTTTCAGCATATAAAAAAAACTTAACAGAAAATAAATTTCAGAACTGAAACATGAGGATTCTGAACATCGTTTTCAACGCAGAAATAAAATATCAGC
>JZKD02S0190945.1:153781-178702 GCA_000966675.3 Picea glauca | reverse complement strand
CTGGATTGTTGACTATGTAACCCTGTAACCCCCTGTGTGCAAAGAAAACAACAAGTGGGAGAATGTTGGGTATGTGTTATATTCTTTGCATGAGTAGTAGTGTCTGAGCGCTTGCACCGGGCATGCAGGGGGGTTAGAGGAGGGGTGCAGAGCCCCCCTCGCGAGGGTTCGAGGTCAGCACCCCCGATTTTTTTTTTTCGGGCCAACATATTTCCGGGACCACGTGATATTAGGTGGTTTTTCGGCACATGGTTTTTTGCCAATGGTTTTCTATTTCTGGTTAAGGAATTAGGGTTTTGGACTAATTCAGGTCATTGGGTTAGGGTTTTGGATGCCACTGGCTCATATATGTATATTGTATTGTAAACAGTGTAAAACAATGTATGAATATAATATATGCTGGTTTTCCCAGTTTGGGTTTCTAGGTGAAAAATCTCTGTGTAATGTTTGTATTTGACATTGTATCTTTTCTATTCTTTTCTGAATATCAGTTTGCAGTAGATATTGTACAAGGTTAGAATTTACAATACTACAACAAACTCAATCAACAATTTGATGGAAAAACGGGGTCCTTAAGGAAGTAAAAAAAGCCATCCTTAATGGTGATGTAGGAGCATTGCTCCCAAGCCAGCCATGCGCCATCCAGCCAGCCAGCACAACGCGCATTCAATGGGATGAAGAGAAGCGCAACCCTTTCGTTTCAAATTTTGAATTTGAAATCAATGTAATTAATGTTTTGTAATGTCGTGGAGCCATAAAGCTATGCCTATGCATAGGCTTAGATAAAGGGTTGCCTTAAATGGTTGTAAGGATGAGATCTATATCTGATTTGGACTAGACAACCATTCAATATAATTGAATGTAATTGAATAGAGTAGGTATCTTGGAGGGAAGAGCTCAAAGAGCCCCCTAATGTAAAAGATCCTTTGTATGTAGGATGAGTTAGAATTAGTTGGGTAAGTCAAGTCGAGATATAGGAGAGCTCTGTGAGAGTTAGAGTGGAAGAGAGGAGAGTCGAGACTCTGTTATAGTCTAAGCTCACATTGTAAACAGGCATTCATATTAATACAAATAGAAGTTTTTCCTGCATTTGAGTCTTTGTGTGTTTATGCATTTCATGAATGTTATGTGTGTGTAGTCATATATGTTGTATATGTATGTGAATTTCCATCTACAGGGACAGATAGAGTTTTCTATCTGTTGAGTTCTTTGATTTTAGGTCTGGGTTCTTTGAGGCTTCATGCAAGAGGTTGGACGACAGAGTATTGCGGTCTCTGTAAGCCAGTGCAAGGGATGCACTTATGAATTCTGCGGATTCAGACAAGGACGTGCAAGGTGGGTGCACCAAAGGAAGTCTTAGACTCAAGGAGAATCCTCAGGTTTGTTGAACACCTTGAAGGATAGAAAAAGGAAGGACACTGAGAAGATAGAATTTCTGAGGGATTCTATAGAAGCTCTACCAGGAGGGAATTGAGTGGATGCATTGGATGCATTAGGGAGAGAACTCTCTTTCGAGTTCAGTGAGAATATAGAACCACTGAGGGGTTTTGTAGAGCTTTGCCAAAAGGGCATTGAGCAAGTGCAGAGACTACACAGAAAGAACTTTGTTTTGAGTTCATAGAAGGAAGTGTCAAGAGGACCTTCACAAGGTTGTTGAACATCCTGTAGGCTCAGCAAGGCGTGCTTGAGCAGGAATTTACCAGAGGGCACTTTCATCCCTTCAAGGAGAGAAAGGGACAGGGACACTTTGAGGTCAAATCCATAGATAAGTTCAAAAGAGATAGCACCGTTTCGTGTAGAAGTCCTACAAGTGGTTGCAGAGTTCGAAGGAACCCTTTGAGGTTTCAGAGTGAACTTTTCTCAAGTTCATAAGTTCAGGAGGAACAGTGCCTTTGTGCATAGGGCAATAGCCGAGAGGAGTGTAGAATTCAAGGAACCCTTCAAGGTTTCACAGTCGATAAATCTTAGGAGGGAAAGCGCATTCAAGAATGCAGACAGAAGCCATGAGTGTAGGCTTTGCAGCAGAAGAGAAGGAAGCAAAGGCCATGACCTTTGGAACTTGGAAAATCTTCCAAAGAAAAAGGGAGGAACAAATTCTCAGAGAGGAACTACAACTACCGTCAGATTTAATGCGGAGGACCGATAGCCATCAAATCCAGGAGGAGTTGCATGGGGTTTAATCCTCGTATGCAAAGGAGAGGAGTCGCTAGATCATTTCGGCATTTCGGGGTTCGACATTTTGGGAATCCCAATGACAAGAGACTGGGGCACTTCACAGTGAAAACCCCGAAGTTGTGCAACGCGACTTACCTTTGGAGCAGAAATTCGGCATTTTGTCTATTCGGAGTTTGGAAGGTAGAGGAGGCAAAGATTTTGGTACCAAGAGTTTCAAATTCTCGGTACGTGAAACAACGAAGAGATTAGGACCATCCATTTCAGAGGACATGTGGTAGATATCTAAACCCATCAGGGTTTCGAATACTGAGAAGTTGAAGGATCAAGGTTTGGTCACAGAGGATTCATGAAATTGTGAATCCCAGAGTCCCAAAAGGTGCACATGGACAAGGTTTCAGGGAAATCCCCGAAAGGAGCATTTCAATATTTCGTCTACCAGAAGATGCATGGGTAAGATTTCAGAACTCTTGACCCATAGAACCCTGAAAGGATCTAAGTTGTTGGATCAAGGGAGGCTTTGAGCCACTGAGCTTTCTCATGAGAAGGAGGATCAAGATTCGGGATTTTAGTACTTCGGTACTTCGGATACCAAGAGTACAAGAGGGAAAGGAATTGTTGCGCAGGATTTGCGGAGTCCTGAAATGCGAATTCCCAAAAGTGTTTGTGAGAAGAGTAGCGTCAGGTCATACCAGGGTTCTGGATTTCAGGAATCCCAAAGACAAGGAACCTAGGGCATTTCAGCGTTGGAAACCCCGAAGTTCTAAAAGAGGCGTGTGGTCACGGGGAAAAGTGGTCACATAGGCTAGAAATTCTCCATTTCGGCATTTTGGAATTTGGGAGATCGAAGAGCTATAACTCTCGACATCTGGGTTCACAAAATCGCGAAACCCAAAAATCCTTTCCTTCGAAAAAAGGGTCGCGGTCATATCTTGGAGGTCGTTGAGAGGAGAAGGACCTATGGATCGGATTCTTGGGATTTTGATAGGGATCCAAGGGAGTCGCTTCGGCTCAGAGGTGAGGGAAGAACGATCCTAATACTGGGAGGTCGTGCAGGACCATGGCTGAGGCAGGGGGGTCTGTGTCATTAGAACCACTTTTTGTCTATAGATTGTAAGCAAAAGGAGGCAAGAGAAAAGGAAAACACTCTGATACACACCAGAGTGGTATCAGAGCTTGACTCTGTTTGTATATTGCAGGCAGAGGAAGCGAGAGGAGAAAGAGTACTCTTATACACATCAGTTTGGTATCAGAGGAAGGCAGAGTATTAAGTCTCTTTGGTGATTTCTTGCAGGTACGCAGCAGTTAAGAAGACTTTCGGGAGGACTATAGGGGATGCTAGAAGTACTCAGGGTTGCAGAGTGATAGCAGCAGGTTTCCTAGGAGGGAAGACAAAAGGGAGGAAAATGGCTACTAAAGGCCATAGACACGATGGAAAGAAGATCCATCAGCAGCCAAGCAAAGATGAGATGGATAAAGAGCTCGCCAAGATCAGATCAAGGATGGAGGAATTTGCACTGCAAGATCACATTGGGTGTATGAATGGCCCATGAGGATGAAGGTAAAATGGCCAATCAGGCAGATGTTGTCCAGAAGACAGTGAAGACTGATAAGAGGATGGTTGAGGCATGTTGAAAGCCTCAGGAATGATGAGGAGGATATGGTTCGGGTATGTGAACCAGAGACTGGGAGGAATCTCAGTGATGATGAGGATGAAGTGAGATCACTGGAAGAACTCAGAGACTGCCAAGAGGGTAGAACAAAAATTTCCAATTGCCAGAAGGGAAATGAGATGAGGTCGTTGCGGGATCTTATAGACTGTCAGGATGACAACAGGGAAATTTCATGTTGCCAAGAGGGAAATGAGGTGATATCACTACGAGGTCTCATAGACTGCCAAGAGGGCAAGACTGAAAATTCAAATTGCCAGGTGGGCAATAAGATGATATCCGAGGATCTCATAGACTACCAAGGGGGTAGCAAAGAAATCCCATATTGCCAAGAGGGAAAGGGAGAGTAGATGATCTTAGATATCAATTCATATTAGCAAGGACAAATGACAAACGAGAAGGATCAGAAGGACATTCTAATCACTGGAGGAATTCAAATATTCCTGCCAGGTAGCCCAATTGAGGTGAGAGTTTGTGTTGCCGATGTAGCAGCAACAGAAAGACACCTAGCAAAGACTATCAAAGAAGAGGAAGAGTTGGAGTAGACATCAAAATCTGCCCAAGAAGAAGAAGGAAATGAGCATTCTGAGGAATGGCTCAAATGTTTTAGCCAGGAAGATGAAACAAAGACGACTGCAGCATTGGAGCATGCAGCAGCAGAAGAAGAAGAAACAGACATCATGAGCTTTGATGATCTATGTGAGCAGATTGAATCCGTGGAGAGAAGGGTGATAGTGCAAAGAATGCACACCCAACAAGTTAAGTTGGAAGCAGATGCAGGAGGAGCATACCAGACCAAGGAGCAGCTGGGAGAGGTTGGACTTGAGCCAACACAAAGAGATATGGCAACAACAGAGTTGTCACAGAGAAAATATGAGAAGTAGCTCAGTGATAAGACTGTGAAGTTGAACTTTTCAACAGAGTGGAAACTTAGTGCTACAGAGGATGAAGAGGATGACATGGGAGATCATGATGATCTGCCCATTTGCGAAGAAGAAATGCAACCGAGGAGACTGCATACACAGAGCTAGCCATTGGAGTAGTTGGACGAGGAGATAGAGCAGGTCAAGAGACTGATGTTGAAGTCAGCACAACAGATTGCCAGCATAGAAAGGCTGAGCAGAAAAGGGTCCTCCATAGTAGCAGAGCAGCGGAAGTAGCAGCAGTAGCAACAAAACAATGGAGCAAATGAACATCACCAAAGGACTGTTTGGGTTCTAGGTGGATTTCAACAACGATGTTGGGAAGCTCATGAGCAGGAGCTCAAGAATTTTTCGTAGCAAAGGAGTATGATGTAGGAGCGTCACTCCCAATCCAGCCAACACAGTGCTCATTCAATGGGATGAAGAGAGGCGTAGCCCTCTCGTTTCAAATTTTGAATTTGAAATCAATGTAATTAATGTTTTGTAAGGTTGTGGAGCCATAAAGATATCCCTATGTGCAGGCTTAGATAAAGGGTTTCCTTAAATGGTTGTAAGGATGAGATCTAGATCTGATTCAGACTAGACAACCATTCAATATAATTGAATGTAATTGAATAGAGTAGGTAGCTTGGAGGGAAGAGCTCAAAGATTCCCCTCATGTAAAAGATCCTTTGTAGGTGGAATGAGTTAGAAGTAGCTGGGTAAGTCTAGTCGAGATATAGGAGAGCTCTGCGAGAGTTAGAGTGGAAGAGAGGAGAGCCGAGACTCTGTTATAGTCCAAGCTCACATTGTAAACATGCATTCATATTAATACAAAGAGCAGTTTTTCCTGCATTTGAGTCTTTGTGTGTTTATGCATTTCATGAATGTTATGTGTGTGTACTCATATATGTTGTATATGTATGTTAAGTTCCAATTGCAGGGATAGATAAAGTTTGTTATCTGTTGAGTTCTTTGATTTTGAGAATCTCGATGATAAGAGACTGGGGTACTTCACAGCGAAAACCACGAAGTCATGAAATGAGACTTACCTTTGGAGAAAAACTTTGACATTTCAGTTATTCGGAGTTTGGAAGGTAGAGGAGGAAGAGATTTTGGTACCGAGAGTTTGAAATTCTCGGTACGTGAAACAACGAAGAGATCAAGACCATCCATTTCAGAGGACACGTGGCAGAGATTCGAACCCATCGGGGTTTCAGATACTCGGAAGTTGAAGGATCAAGGTTTGTTCACGGAGGATTCACGAAATTGAGAATCCCAAAGTCCCGAAAAGTGCACACAGACAACGTTTCGGGGAAATCCATGAAAGGAGCATTTCGGTATTTTGGCTACTGGAAGATGTAGGGGTAATAGTTCGAAACTCTTGACCCATAGAATCCCAAAAGGATCTGAGTTGTTGGATCAAGGGAGGCTTTGAGTCATTGATCTTGTTCAAGAGAAGGAGGATCAGAGTTTCAAGATTTCAGTACTTCAGTACTTTGGATATCGAGAGTACAAGAGGGCAAGGAATTGTTGCGCAGGATTCGCGGAGTCCTGAAACATGAATTCCTGAAAGAGTTTGCGAGAAGAGTACCATTGGGTCAGATTTTAGCATACCGGGGTTTGGGATTTTGGGAATCCTGAAGATAAGGAACCGGGGGCATTTCGGCGTTGGAAATCCTGAAGTAAGGGTTGTGGTATAAAATCTGGGTAACAATAGTGATAATAAAATCTGGGTAACCAAATCATGGTAAATAATAGCAGCTTAGTCACATTCATTGGGTGAAAACCATGGGCATTTCAATAGCAATATAGTCAACTTCTCAATATCAAAAACATGGTCACTCCAGCAAGTAAGGTTGTGATTTAAATGGATAAAATCATGGGTGATTTCTACAACAACACAGTCAACTTTTGATTATCAAAAACGTGGTCATTTCGGCAAGTAAAGTTGTGATTTAAATGGATAAAATCGTGGGTGATTTCTACAGCAACATAGTCAACTTATGATTATAAAAAACGTGGTCATTCCAGGAAGTAAATTTGTGATTTAAATGGATAAAATCGTGGGTGATTTCTACAGCAACTCAGTCAACTTATGATTATAAAAAATGTGGTCATTCCGGCAATTAATGTTGCAATTTAATTGGATGAAATCGTGGGTGATTTCTACAACAACTCAGTCAATTTCGAAGGGAAAAAATGTGGCACCCATTAAATGCAAATCGTGGGCATTAACAGGAATCAAAAGGCAACAAATTTTTAAAGAAAAACACAATCTTCATCAAGGGAAAAATTTCCCCAAAGGTAAAACGAAATGCAGACAATAATAATTCCTCTTTTCCATCACCAGAAGGCCAATTATAAAAATTTGCAAACATGAAACATTTCTCTTTTCCATTGCCAGAATACAAAATAAAAGTGCAGACCAGAAATCATTTCGTTATTCATTGCCAGAATACCCAATGTAAAATGCAGAGATGAATTCATTTCGTTTTTCATTGCCAGAATACCCAAAATAAAAATGCAGACCAGAAATCATTTCATTTTTCATTGCTAGAATACCCAATGTAAAATGCAGAGATGAATTCATTTCGTTTTTCATTGCCAGAATACCCAATGTAAAATGTAGAGATGAATTTATTTCATTTTTCATTGCCAGAATACCCAAAGTAAAAATGCAGACCATAAATCATTTTGTTTTTCCATTTTTATAACCCCAATATAGCACAGACAATGTTAATGTTTAAGCCATTATTATAGATGTTTGCATTTCATTAGTTGACAATAGCATAATCCAAGATCACTGAGAAATACGCAATCACAAGAGACACAACATTTATCCTGGGAAACCCTCTAGGGGAAGAAAACCCAACAAAACTTCCTTAATATAGATAGCCAATACAATGCGAAGAGATCTCTTATACTAATACATAAATTCCTCTCCTAGATATGCGCACTCTCTCTCTCTCCTTTGTCGGTAAAAAATCAAAACTTGTCTCTCAAACTGAGCAAATGAGTTGTATCTAAGTGAGGTGCTAGCCTCCTTTATTTATACAAGTCTGGCACGTGTGAAGTGTCTCTTCACTGGCAGGGCTGACTTCTCAAACTGGGTGGGTAAACCCACCTTTATTATATTTCTGAGTCTCTTTAATAATTGTTGGGGCCGACTTCTTATTATGCCTATTACAATTGTCTTTTGACCAATCCGCAAAAAGCGATTTGGTCCTATTACAATAACCCACATGATCAATCCACAATGGGGATTGATCCAATGAATAATATATCAATAATAATAAGAATACTCTTTGTAGTTACATTATTTCAACACTCCCCCTTAACAAGAAGGGTATTCTTTAGCAGCATCATGCGAGAGAGAGAGAACAACATCATCAACAACATCAAGTGGGTGAGAGGACAACATCGTCAATATCATCTTGGAACATTGGTTGGCATATCTATAAATCATCGACAACATCGTCATTCTCAAAGGAATGCCATCATCATCTGCATCAATATGTATTAGTATAAAAACTGATACATCATCATCATCACAGCACAAGCCTGGCTCATCATATTACAAGACTGGCTTTACGTCATAGTTGTCAAGATGGAAGCTCAATACTTGTTTCATCTCATCGTCTTTCTTTACATCACAACACTCAAGCTGGAAGCAAGATACTTGTCATGCTTTACATCACAACCATCAGGTTGGAAGCAGGATACTAAACTGGCTTTGCGTCAAAGCTATCCAACTGAAAGCTCAGTGCTAGTCTCACCATATCATCTTGCTTTACGTCTGACAAATCGGTCAGAAGCAAGGAATGTCTCATATTTCTTTACATATGACAACTGGGTCAGAAGTAAGGAACATATCTCATCTTTCTTTACGTCTGACAACTCGGTCAACGGCAAGGAACACATCTCATCTTTCTTTACGTCTGACAACTGGTTCAGAAGTAAGGAACATCTCATCTTGCTTTACGTCTGACAACTCGGTTAGAAGCAAGGAACACATCTCATCCTACTTTACGTCTAACAACTGGGTCAGAAGCAAGGAACATCTCATCTTGCTTTATGTCTGACAACTGGGTCAAAAGCAAGGAACGTCTCATCTTGCTTTGCACTTGACAACTAGGTTAGAAACAAGGACCATCTCATCTTACTTTACGTCTGATAGCTAGGTCAGAAGCAAGGAACATCACATCTTGCTTTATGTCTGACAGCTAGGTCAGAAGCAAGGAACATCACATCTACTCCCCCTTTCGAGGAAGGTCCTTTCGGACTATGCCAAGATTATCTCAGAAGTACTCAAACTTTATATGAGATAGAGGCTTCGTCAACATGTCAGCAACCTGTTCATCTATGCTAATGTACTGGAGCTTTAAGGTTCCTCTCTGTACCATGTTGCGGATGTAATGATAACGGATCTCTATGTGCTTCGACATGTCATGGAATATAGGATTCTCTGTCATCTTTATGAAACTCTGGTTGTCACATAGAATCATGGTTGCTCTCATCTCTAAGTCAAATAGGTCGATCAACAACTTTCGAAGCCATATAGCTTCGCAGCTGGCAGAACACGCAACAATGTATTCCACTTCCGTTGTGCTGAGAGAAATACTAGATTTCTTTCTACACTGCCATGAGATCATACCTAATCCCAAACTGAAATAGCTTCCTGAAGTGATTTTCCTATCAGAAACACTTCCTGCCCAATCTGCATCAGTATATCAACTCAATGTGAAATTATGATCTCCATCATAGCTAAGACCATAATCTATTGTACCTTTAAGGTACCTCATCACATGTTTTTCAACCACAAGGTGAACACGTCTAGGTTCTACTAGAAACTAACTCAAGGTGTTCACGAAAAAACAAATTTTTGGTCTGGTGTTCATTAGGTACATCAGCGATCCAATAATCTATCTATACAGTATGGCATCAATCAATTCTGATGACGTATCGACCAACGACTTCAGCTTTGCTTCCATGGGTGTATTCATGGGCTTGCATTCCAACATGTTGAATCTCTTCAATATTTTGAATGTATACTTCCCTTGGTTAAGGAATATCCTCTTAAGACTCTGCCATACCTCAAGACCTAAGAAATAATGCATTAAGCCAAGCTCTTTCATTTCAAATTTTGAGGCAAGTCTCTTTTTACATTCAGCGATGAGATTTCCTTCTCCAGTTAAGAATAAGTCATCCACATATAGAAGTAAGATTATTGGCTCATTATTCATGATTTTGAAGTAGATATTTGAGTCTGCTTTACTCTTAGTAAAGCCTAAGCTCGTCAAGAAACTGTCTATACAGCCATACCAAGCTCTAGGAGATTGCTTCAATTCGTATAAGGCTTTCTTCAATCAGCAGACATGAGACTTCTTGTCTTCAACCTCAAATGCTTTAGGTTTCTCTATGTACACTTCCTCTTTGATGACACCGTTTAGGAAAGCTATCTTCACGTCCATCTGGTGCAACTTCCACTTCATCTTAGCTGCAAGAGCTATGATGGTCTTAATCAAAGTGTATCTGGCCACAGGAGCGAATGTCTCTTCATAGTCAATTCCTTCCTTCTGGGAAAAGCCACGAGCGAAAAATCTTGCTTTATACTTTTCAATACTTCCATCGGCAACATGTTTTATTTTGAAGAGCCATCTGAAGGATACCACATCTTTATTCTTCAGTCGAGGAACTATTTCCCATACTTCATTCTTCATTATGGATTAGTATTCCTCTGTCATGGCATCTACCCATTCTTTCCTTTGAATCACTTCTTCAAAATAGGTAGGCTCCTCTTCTAGGAGGTCACACATCAAAGTTGTATAAATGGAGAATGGATTTGGTCTTTTCACCTGTCTCGTGGTTCCTTGGGGAACACCATACTTCTCTTAATATTGAATAATCTCTCTAGCCCAAGATGGATTTATTTTATGGAGGATCGTCATCTGAGGAGGTTCTTGCACTTCTACTATATCATGGTATTCTAGAATTTCCTCATCAGGGGAAGTTATGACTTCCCTCTCTAGCTCTGCAGCTCTGGGAACCTCCCTCATTGCAGTATTGGGGATTACGGGTTCCTCTTCATATACCTCTTCAAGATGGCATATTTTAGATTTCTTGAGAACTGCATCTTCATCAAAGGTCACATCCCTGCTAATATCAATGTGATGTTGACTTGGTATATATATTCTGAAGGCCTTGGAGACCTCACGGTATCCCACAAATATTCACTTCTTTCCTGAAGGGTCTAGATTGTTTCTCTTTTCTTTAGGCATATGAATAAACACTCGACAACCAAATATTTTGAGATGGATTACCTCTGGCTTCTTTCCGGTGAACATCTCTTCCGGTGTCTTGAGCCCAAGTGCACTATGGGATAATCAGTTCTGCACATAAACAACTGTCATTGTTGCTTCTTCCCATAATCACATAGGAAGATCTTGATCATGGATCATAGTCTTCACAGCTTCCAGTATGGTTCTATTCTTCCGTTCAGCTACACTGTTTTGTTGGGGATTATAGGGAGTAGTGAGTTCCCTCTTGATCCCAACATATTTGAAAAAGTTCACAAACTCTTTTGAGGTATATTCTCCTCCATTATCTGACCTGAGTATCTTAATCTTCTTTTCAGAAAGGTTCTCTATGAAGGCTTTGAATTCCTTGAACTTACTGAACACTTCATCTTTAGTCTTAAAGAAATATATCCAGGTTTTACGAAAGTAATCATCAATGAATGATACATAATATACATACCCACTAATGGAGGATGATGGCATTGGTCCACACACATCTAAATGGATGAGTTATATGACTCCTTCTGACTTGCTATCCCTCTTTGGAAATGGGTTCTTGATATTCTTCACTTGTGCACATCCATTGCATACGCCTTTATGGTCACCTTTGAGTTCTGGTAAACGTGTGACAGCTTTGCATATGTATGGAAGTGCCTTGTAGCTGTTGTGGGCTAACCTTCTATGCCAAAGCTCACATGAGTCTTCAATGGCGTGGGTCATGGCAGTCTCAGAGTGACCCTTTAGTTTATATAAGTCATTTTCTTCATTTACAATGATGATTGCTTCATTTAAGGTCTCTCCTTTGGCCCACATAAGAACTTCTCCATCTATAAAGGAAACTCTGAAGCCTTTCTTATCTAAAGTTGAAATAGAGAGTAGGTTCTTCTTCAAGCCTGGTACATATAGCACGTCCTTCATTTTTAGTGAATTCCCTGAATTCAGTTTATGGTTTGATTCTCCCACTCCCTTGATGGGATACTGGTAATCATCACCAAGTGTCACTTTCTAAGAAAACTTCTTTTCTAATATACAAGAGAGGATGTTTATTTGACCCGTCATGTGCTTGGATGCACCACTATTAATGAGCCAAGTGTCCTCTCCAGGTGTTATAGATCCTGAGAGGGATGAGATCAACACATGGTATTTGATCTCCTCTCTTATCATCTTTGTAGGTGAATGTTCATATTCAACTACATAGGCATGGAGCCTCTTTTGTTTTCTCTTGTATTCTTCTCATCTGGCTGGACAAAATTTCTTAATGTGTCCCATATTGTCACAATGATAGAATTGTACAGATGAGTAGTCTCTTTCCTTTCGTTGTCCTTTCTTCTAAAATCTCCTTGGATGAGATTCTTTATGATTGAATTTATTTGATTGTTGAGTCTCTTTATGAGTCTCCTTTTGGAAGTAGGGTTTCTTCCTTCCTCCTTTGGTGTGGGGGGCTAGGGCTTGATCATCATCCCTTTCTAGTAATGCTTCACGATTCGCTACTCTTGTTTCTTCTTGGATGCATTCTTCCCATAGACCGTCAAACTTCAATTTCTCCTTTCTGGCACATATGGTCTGAATGAAAGAATCCCAAGGTCTTGTGAGACCATTTAGGGCCATCATTATGAGTTCTTATTCGTCTATGGTATCTCTAATAGCTTCTAGTTGTTCTTTGAATTCTGAGATTCTAGAGAAGTATTCCTAAATCATTTCTCCTTTTTGCATCCATGTATTCTTCAGTTGAGTTCTAAGATTCATCTTATGGTTTATGTTATTTTCTTCATATAGTCTGTTCAAGGCATCAAACATCTCTTTCAAAGTCTTATTATATGACACATAAGGAATCAGGTGGTCTCTAATTTAATCAGCAATGATTATTTTGGCCCTTATTGTGTCCTTTTGATACTTTTCCTTTTCTGCGACATCGTTGGGTTCCGGTACTTCATCTTTGATGAATCTTTCTAGGTCATTCTCTTCAAGAATGAGGCCAATCCTATACTTCTAGGAACAAAATTTTTCCACTCCTTCTAACTTGTCAACAAGATTAATGCTTGCAGACATCTTTACCTAGAGCTAGGAGAATGACCGAAAAATGAAAGTGCTCAAAATCAAAAACTGAACTTACCAGGAGATGTGCTTGCCTGAGGTGAGCAGCCCGGTGTGTTTGGATCTGAGAAAATCCAACTTTTACTCCTTCAAATCTGATCTGTGGATTTCTGGACTCGTGCTTCTGGTACCTCTAGTACTCTGGTACTTCTCGTACTTCTAGTACTGGTTTTCTAATACTTCTAGTACTTTGTGAAACTAGGGTTACACTTTCCAGGAGATCCAGCCACTGAAAAGGTACGCTAATGATGACAAATTGATCCTTAGAGGAGGGTGCAACTTTCTAGATAGTTTTAGGGCTGAAAAGGTTCACTTTTGAAAAACCCTAATTTGCAGGTATGACAACAGTGACGTTTTTCTCTTATGAAAGATGCTTCCTTCATCTTGGCTCTGATACCATGTTAATTTTTAAGTCATTATTATAGATGTTTTCATTTCATTAGATGACAATAGCATAATCCAAGATCACTCAAAAATACACAATCACAAGAGACACAACATTTATCCTAGGAAACCCTCTAGGGGAAGAAAACCCAGCAAAACTTCCTTAATATAGATAGCCAATACAATGCCAAGAGATCTCTTATGCTAATATAGAAAGTCCTCTCCTAGATATGCACAATTTTCTCTCTCCTTTCTCGGTAATAGATCAGGACTTGTCTCTCAAACTGGGCAAGAGAGTTATATCTAAGTGAGGTGCTAGCCTCCTTTATTTATACAAGTCTGGCACATGTGAAGTGTCTCTTCACTGGCAGGGTGGACTTCTCAAACTTGGTGGGTAAACCCACCTTTATTAAATTTTCAGGTCTCTTTAATAAATGTTGGGGCCAACATATTATTCTAACTATTACAATTGTCTTTTTACCAATCCCCAAAAGGGGATTTGGTCCTATTACAATAACCAACACGATCAATCCATAATGGGGATTTATCCTATGAATAATATATCAATAATAATAGGAATACTCTTTGCAGTTACATTATTTCAATAGACAACAGTAAGAGAACGCAAGGATCCAATGGGAAAGGTCATGGAATGATTGTAGGGGTTCTATAAGTCAAGGCATAGAGAAAACCAACCAGGACACAAGATAATCCACATGCAGAGGTTGTTGCTAGATGATGGAATCAACAATCATCCAGGAAAAAACATCAAGGGTAGCCAATTAACAGGTTCATCCTTCGCTCATCATCCTCGCACAGAAAAGAAGAGCGTTGAGATCCATAGGTCTTTTAACGCTAAGGCGATGAACGTAGATCAGGCTCCTGGCTGACTGATTAGGCGAGGACTGGTGAGCTAAGGACGAAGAATAAACAACCATGAAGGTCACAGTCAACACAACAAGGTGGTCAAGACGTGCGAAGAAATGAAGCCATGGGAGTCAATCTATCATCGAGCTAGGCTAAGAAAATTTCAGAAACCATCTAGACAATCAGTTCACTTACCCAAGTAAAACTGCAGATTCAAACATAAGTTCTCAAACAATTTACCATACAAAACGAAGAAAGTGTACCATTTCCTGTTCAGAGTGGAATTCTTTCATGCTCCTTGCAACTCCCGCATGCCGACCGACAAGACTACACCGATACCTCCCAGCCAATGCTAGGGGTACTCTTCTTCCCCCTTGGCCCCCCGAGCCACAAAGGGGCCACACACTCACTATCTAGAGATTTCGACTAGTTCTCATCTCACCTCACAAGGTCGAGCTACCACTCCTCACCAAGCTGGGTATCCCAACTCCCACAAGTTAATTCAATCAAGTAGATATTTCTACAGCGTAACGTTACGCAAAACTGAAGAGCCCTTACCTCCATCTCCTCCCTTCATTATATAGAGTTTAGTGGTTCCTTACTTTTCTAAAATCTCATTTAATTAATTTTTTTAAATTTAATTCCTAAAAATTCCTCCCCGTACAAGTGTCACCCATCCCCTTCATTCCTACATAAATTAATTAATTTAATTAATTAATTATCTTTATTTCCCTCACCCACCTAGAGTTACTCCTACAATCACTCTTAGGGTTCCCCAAATTCTCTTACAGATTTTAAAGACTTTCCCCACCATTAAATTGCTAGTTCAGTTTAAATTAGAAAGCTCTTAAATGGTAGATACTTTACTAAGTTTGACTTTCCACTTTTTCCCTTAAGTTCCCTTTTTCCCTTTTTATGTTTACCTCTTTTCCTAGTTTCCTAATATTTTAGATTTTCCCTCTTTCCCCTTTTTAATTAGAACTCAAAAAGGCAGGTGTGGAAATTAACCCTTTTTCCCTTTTCTCTTTTAATTAATAATTTATTTTTTTTAATTATCATAAAATAATAAAACGATTGATTCCCTTTTTAAATTTTAATCCAACGGAATTTTTTTTATGAATCAATTAAATTTCTTACTCTCTTCATGTTACAAGATTTAATGAAGAGTATAATTATTATTTATGTTGTTTTTATTTTTATTATTATTAACATATTTTTTTTTCCAGAGAAAGATAACATTTTACCACTAGTATAATTTAGACTTAGACCTTAAATTTTTGTACTGGGCAACATTTAATTAGGGAATTTGTTTTTAAAAATTCTTAACACATTATTCATCCTAAGGCCATTTAGGTTCATTCATTTATGAGAACATGATGTTCCCTTCAGGACGCACTAGGTGGTCCAAGGGTGCCACTCGCCTCATTTGTTCCCTTGTGCGACGTGCCCTTCAGGACACTCTACGTGCTCCAAGGGTGCCACTTGCCTCTTTCCATTTTTCTTGCATGATGTTCCCTTTAGGATGCACCACGTGCTCCAAGGGTTTCACTCACCTCTTGATTGACTTGGTAGACATCAAAAACCCCTAGAGTCAATATTCCACCAGGTGAACTTGTGGGAGACTAAGGGCCTCTAAGGAATAAGGCCCTCACCTTATTGCGCACCCCTTAGAATCATTGTGAGTGACTGTCTCAGTCTTCCCTCATGGCATCGTGGGTCCTCTCGAACTAGGTATACATTAACCTACAGTTTGAGCCACTACAGGAGTGCTAGTAGGTTGTGGTAGGGTTTTTGTCCACACCTCTCCCTCACATCTATGGTAGTCGTGAGTGACCCCTTTATTCCACATGTGAGTCTAGACGGCAAGCTATCGTCAATCTACATCATCAACGAATCATGTCAGAATATATCCACATCATATCATCTAAACAGAAGCACTAAAATCATAGTAAAACAATGAAGCCCCAATGATACACTCCCCGACTCAATCCAGAGTCCGACGGGTTCCATCGATGCCTCTGCATCCTCAAGGTCCATAATCCTGCACACTCAGTAAAACCAAGTCAATATCACCTGTTTATGTCGATGTGGTAAAACAACATGCCATCATCCCATAACGCCTCTTAATCAAAATCAAAAGTTTTAATAGCATAACAATCTAGATCACTTGCGAGCAAGTGTCCTCAAAGAATAAGTTCGCTTAGTGCGCCAAAGCGAGATGTGACATACACCCCCTCTTGGTCTAAACTTCATCCCGAAGTTTCACAGTATAAGTGTTGAATAATGTGTATCACAATATCATAATTCTATCTATTAAACAAAAATGGAAATTGTTGGTGCATATCATGTGCATCCTCCCAGGTCGTCGTGTGCGGACTATAATTGTCCCACTGGACCTTGACCTGATCTATCATTCGACATCGTAGCTATTGAACTCGATGATCCAAGATGCGGACCGACTCAGCCATGATTTCCCCCTCATCCGATACCTGCAAGGAACTAATGTCAATAACATGTGTAGGATCACTAATATAATGTCTCAAAATAGATACATGAAAAACATCGTGCATACACCTCAAAGAATCCGACAAGGCTAGTCGATAGGCCACGGGCCCCTTTCTCTCCACAATCTCGAAATTTCCCATGAACCTAGGAGAGAGTTTATCTCCCTTACCAAACTTGATCAAACTCTTGTGCGATTTAACCCGCAAGAAGACACGATCACCGACCTCGTAACTATGGTCGACACAGTGTGCATCGACATAACTCTTCTGTCGATCCTGCGCTTCTTTAATCCTTTGTCTTATTGTTTTCATTTGCTCTTCCATTTCTTGGATTTCTTCTGGTCCCACCAGGACCCTATCCTCAAGCCAATGCCAACTCAAAGGCGTCTAACACGGTCGCCCGTAAAGAAACTTGAAAGGCACCATCTTAATGGTGCTCTGGTAATTGTTCTTGTAAGAAGACTCCACTAGTGGCAAGAATTCTTCCCAATGCTTTTGTTGGTCCATCACGTACATGCACAACATGTCCTCCAAGGTCTGGTTCATTTGTTTGGTCTGCCCGTCAGTCTTCGGGTGATACGTAGTACTAAAGTTAAGTTGGGTTCCCAAGGCATCTTGGAAACTTGTCCAAAATCATCCAGTAAACACCAATCCTCGATCGGATATAATCCTCTTATGCACACCATGCAGCCTCACAATCTCACTGATGAAAACTCTAGCTATGTCAAGTGCCTGTTACATTGTACGCACAGGAATAAAGTGAGCACTCTTCGTGAGAGTGTCTACTACTGTGAAAATCGAGTCATGTCTCCTTGCCATCAGTGGCAATCCAACAATAAAATCCATTGAAATAACCTCCCATTTCAATTTCGGGATAGCATGTGGTTGTAGTAATCCTTTTGGGTGTCTATGTTCAACATTTACCTACTGACATTCTAAACATATGGCCACATAGTTGACTATGTCTACCTTCATTCCTTTCAAGAAGAATAAGGGTTTAAGGTCTTCCATCATCTTCATAACTCCCGGGTGAGCCATGTAAACTGCTCTATGAGCCTCGCTTAGGATCATCATCCTCAACTTGTCATTCAACAATACCTAGATCTGATTTTTCAACCTCAATAAACCATCGATATCAAATGAAAATCCTTCAAATCATGGTACCATCATTTTTTTATGTCTGATAAAACCCTCGACCTCTTTGTACCAGTCATCATCACACTGTAAAGTTAGAATCTTTCACATAGATTCATTTGAAGAGGCAGCACCGAAAATATGCATGGTCTCCGACTCAATACGTCTGCCACTCGGTTCACTATTCATTTTATGTAAGTTATCTCAAAGTCATACTCGCTAAGCAATTCCGACCAATGTTGTTGTCGCGCATTCACGTTTCTCTGCGTAAAGATGTGTTGAAGTCTGCAGTGGTTAGTCTTTAGTTCAAATTTTCATCCAAGAAGGTGGTGTCTCCAAACCTTCAAGGCATATATTATGGCTAACAACTCCAAATTGTGCGTTGCGTAGTTCTCCTCATGCCTTCTCAATTTCCTTGAAATGTAAGCGATCACTCGTCCATCTTGAATCAAGATTTTGCCTAAGACTTCCTTGGATGTGTCAATGCATAACAAGAAGTCTGCATCCATGTCTGGTACCTTTAGTATCAGTTTTGTCATCAAAAACTCCTTGAGCCTCCAAAATGCTTCCACGCATTTCTCCGTCCAAACAAAATTGTTGTTTTACTTGTGCAAATCCGTGATCACATTTGCTATCTTCAAAAACCGCTTGATGAATCATCGATAGTATCCTACTAAACCCATGAAGTTGCGCACTTCCAGGATATTCTTCGGCCTAGGCCATTCCATAATGGCCTCGACCTTCGCTGGATCCACAACGATACCTTCACCGAAGATGACGTGCGCTAGGTAGTGGATCTTCGATTGATAAAATGAGCATTTGGATAACTTCCCATACAATTTGTGCTCTCGCGGACACTGTAGTACCAAGGGAAAGTGCTCATCATGCTCCTCCATCGTTCGAGAGTAAATCAAAATATCGTCAATGAATACTTGGATGAACTTGTCCAAGTACTCGCGGAACACCCCATTCATCAAACTCATAAATACCCCTAGGATGTTTGTCAGTCCAAACGGTAAAACAATAAACTCCTAATGTCCAAACCTCGTCTTAAAGGTGGTATTAGGGATTTCATCTTCCTTAATCCGTAACCGGTGATACCTTGATCACAAATCGATCTTTGAGAACATTGTCACGCCCTTCATTTGATCGAACAGATCATCAATCCTCCACAACGGATATTGATTCTTGATCGTGGCCTTGTTCAATTGACGGTAGTCAATGCAGAGCCTCCATGACCCATCCTTCTTTCATATAAAAATAAAAGGTGCACCCCACAGTGACACACTAGGACATATCAGTCCCAGGTCCAACAAATCCTTCAGTTACATTCTCAACTCCTATAACTCTGGGGTTGACATCTGATAAGGCATTCTAGCTATCGGTTCTATTCCTGGTTGTAGGTCTATAGTAAACTCGAATTCCCTCTCCAGCAAAATCCCAGGTAACTCTTCTAGAAATACGTCCACAAACTCTCTCACCACCAGAAGGTGTTCTAAACCTTTTGCTAATCCCTTCTCCTTTAATGCAAGGATCGCATAAAGATTGCACCCCTTGCACATGCTCTTCCGTAGCTGTAAGGAAGAGATGAACCTCAAGGAAACTCCCTAGTTCCATCCTACAATCACACGTCTCTTTCCCTCGTCATCGACCAAGATCAACCATTTCATCTTACAGTTGAGTACGCCTCATGCGATTCCAACCAGTCCATACCAATTACGACATCATAAGATCCTAAGATCGTGACGTACAGGTTGGCCCTTGTGACAAACTCTCCCAGGTTAAGGAAATATCCCATAACCTTTCCTCCAACCTTTTGTTTGGATTTCGAAGCCAACTCTATGAAGCTAAACTCATCTTGTTCGACTACCTTTACCTTAATCCTTTTTAGTGCTGCACCAGAAATGAAACTCTTCGTAGCACCGGGATCTATCAAAATACTAAGGGTCTGGTTAGCGACGGTACCTGTCATCTCGAGCATAGTTGACTGATGCTCTTCCTGTTGATTATTCACCACTGCATGAATTCGATGGGCCTTTCCCATATCTCCCATGGTAGTGGATCTGGATGATCCAAACACTCTAGTCCTCTCGACCGAGCAGTCTCATTGGTAGTGTGGCTCCCCACACATCCAACACCCCTTCTTCGGCCCAGTAGTCCTGGTACCCGAAGTCGAAGATGATGGCCCACCAGCCTAGAATCCTGGTCTATTCTATTGAACACGCCTAAATTGTTGTTGCTGCGGTCGATGTTGCTGTTGATGTTATGGTCCTCAATAAGGTGGCCGCTATTGAGGTGTCAATCATCGAGGTGTAGTGAAAGTGGATCCCCTCTAGAAGCCACAATATCCCGGCATATGTCTGGTTGGTGTCTGATGCTGTTGTGATCCAGATGACACCTGCCCTGCTGGTCTCGCTGGAGTCTTGGTCTGACCCCCGCTAATAAGCTCCTCCTCTGCTATGAGGGCCTTCTAGATGACATCATGCAAGGTTTGAGGCATCAAAATCCTAACCTTTGCACGTAAGTTGTCGTTAAGGCCAAACACAAACCTATTGACCTTAAGTTTCTCAATGTTAAGATGCGAAGCATACTAGAGCAGCTCCATAAAACGAGCCTCATACTCGGGCACCGTAAGACCGCCCTATCATAAGTGTTGAGCTCATTGAGCTCACGCTCAAAGAATTCCTATGAAAGGTACTTCTCTCGAAACCGTTCCTCGGACATTTCCCGTGACATGTCTTTGATGGCCATGTTCAGCTATGGTAGGAGTGTCTTCCACCATAGAAGAGTGATCCCCTTTAGTTGAAAGACCGCCATGCAGACCTTCATGTTGGAGTTATAATCGCGAAGTGCAAATCACATCGCCATATTCTCCAACGATGCCTCGGTAGTTGCGTTGTCTGAGGCACCAAAGAACTCGAGAAATTTGAACTTCTCAAGCTGACTGTGAATGATAATAGTACCGAATGGAGTGGGCGGAGGAAACCTCAAGGGGTTCCGGTGCCCTGGCCTCATCTCTGTCCAAAATATTTATCAGTGCCTCAGACATGCACTAAAAAGATCTCATCATTCCGACCACATCACCAACTTCTATCTACTCCTGTACAACAACCTGCTTGTCTCCCTGGGGCGTTGTGCCTCCTCCCCTAGCACCCCATCGTCTACCTCCGCGGCATCCTCTAACCATGATTACCTGCATGAATACAAGTCAACTCAATTAGTAACCTTATAATCAAATCATATCAACGAAAGTCGTAGAAATCCCAAGTCATGGGTTGAACCCGCTCTAATACCATATGTAACAAATCTCCCATTTCGTTACGACAACAAGCCTCACATAACAAGTGCAATTTTTTTTGTGTGTGTGTGTATGTAGGAAAGTGATAATGACATTATACTCAACATCGCAACACGACGACAAACACAACACATGCAACTCATGCCACAACAAACATAACGACCTAACATAAAAGCACATCAAGCACCTGGAAGCAATGTGTGACATTCAACCGACAAAGAATAAGAATGAATACCTTCCTATCCTACCCTGCAATGGTTAGGACCTCTAGGACACATAAGAAATGCTCAAGCCTAGGTTCCCATCGATTTTGACCATTTAAGGTCTCAAGGCTGGCGATTGTTTTGAGGAACAAGGAGGTGTCTACATCCCGCCCGACACAAGCAGACCAAGCCTACTAAGCTAAGGACAATCATCCTAACAACCCAATGCACCCAAAATGAATTACGCAAGTAACTAGAACCCTTACAGTGAGCAAACCAATCACATTAAACGTTTACAAAACCAAGTACAAACATTAATTAATAATAAACAACAACACCCTCGATGGGAAGCACAAGCTAAAAGCGACTTCGTCAACAACCCAACCATTGATCACGTCTAAAATAGTGCAACTAAACAGATCATGTTTAGCATTGGTTACTCATCCAATAATAAGTCAATTCTAATTAGTCCATAAATTACAATTCTATATTAACATGAAAAACAACAAGTTTGATTGCAATTAGGTCAATGTACGCCAATCTAAATTAACATTAAAAGTGTATCAAGTGAGCAAGTCTAAATAATAGTTGGGTCATCAACGTACCATCAATTTAAACATTAATGCAATCATAGTTGGGAATGACGTGTAAGACATTAACACTTGATACTATATAACATTTAACCAGCAGAATTGGTCATTCCACTAGATTATCAATAGAGAAAATATCAGAGGCTAGGCATTAAAACTGAATATCATAACACAGTGATTTGATTGAAGGAGATATAACATTTACTCACCATATTATTATAGTGTTTCCTTGAAAGTAATACATTTAATCAAAATTATATGACAGTGACAAATAATATGGCATTGCCTTAATTTAGCAAGCTTAATCTCTACTTGGGGCAATACTCACTAATCTCATTTAACCATTAATCACAATCTAAAAGGGCAATTCTAAATAATCCCAAATTACAATCTAACTATCAGTTAACGATATATAACCACATTAAATATATCAAAGCAGAATGCTAAATATGACATTGGTAAACAATTAATTACACATGTTGTCTATCTAGTAACTATATCAATATCTAACTATCTATTCACATAAAGAAGGAGACCTCTTGACTAATAACATCGTTGTAGCAGTTAATGTTTGCAACAAGAATGTTGGGTATACTCAATTGCCCGAAAAAGAAGGACAATACAACCGCAGAAGGATCAACTCGTGGTCATACTACAACAAACTCAATCAACAATTTGATGGAAAAACGGGGTCCTTAAGGAAGTAAACACAACCATCCTTAATGGCATGTCATGGTAATAAAATCAGTGTAACAGTAATGAAAGAAATCTGTGTAACAGTAAACGATGTATAAATTCACACATGTTAGGAATAAAAATTACAGTGCCAAAATTACATTTGCGATGCCATCAAGCCAGTGGTTGTACATTTAAATAATTGACGTCAATCAAATTTGTAACGCCGATAACTACAAATGCATTTTCCAAGAATACAATCATGTTGCCATTAAGCCAGTCTTTGCACATTAAGAATGAAGTGCCATTAAAGAAATTATTATTTGGCAATAATAATATTTCATTGCCGGAATAAGGTCATGGTTCCAAGTCGCGGTAACAACAAGGAGGTAGATTCGTGACAGTAAGGGTTGTGGTATAAAATCTAGGTAACAATAGTGATAATAAAATCTAGGTAACCAAATCATGGTAAATAACAATAACTCAGTCACATTCATTGGGTGAAAATCATGGGCATTTCAACAGCAATACAATCAACTTCTCAATATCAAAAACATGGTCACTCAAGAAAGTAAGGTTGTGATTTAAATGGATAAAATCGTGGGTGATTTCTACAGCAACATGGTCAACTTCTGATTATCAAAAACGTGGTCATTCCGGCAAGTAAAGTTGTGATTTAAATGGATAAAACCCTGGGTGATTTCCACAGCAACACAGTCAACTTTTGATTATCAAAAACATGGTCATTCCAGCAAGTAAAGTTGTGATTTAATTGGATGAAATCATGGGTGATTTCTACAACAACTCAGTCAATTTCGAAGGGAAAAAACGTGGCACCCATTAAAGGCAAATTGTGGGCATTAACAGGAATCAAAAGGCAACACATTTTTAGAGAAAAACACAGTCTTCTGCAAGGGAAAAATCGCCCCAAAGGTAAAACAAAATGCAGACAAGAATAATTCCTCTTTTCCATCGCTGGAAGGCCAATTATAAAAATTTGCAGACATGAAACCATTTCTCTTTTCCATTGCCAGAATACAAAATAAAAATGCAGACTAGAAATCATTTCGTTGTTCATTGCCAGAATACCCAATGTAAAATGAAGAGATGAATTCATTTCATTTTTCATTGCCAAAATACCCAAAATAAAAATGCAGACCATAAATCATTTCATTTTTCATTGCCAGAATACCCAATGTAAAATGCAGAGATGAATTCATTTCGTTTTTCATTTCCAGAATACCCAAAATAAAAATGCAAACCCGAAATCATTTTGTTTTTCCATTTCTATAACCCCAATACAACGCAAACAACAGTAAGAGAATGCAAGGATCCAATGGGAAAGGTCATGGAATGATTGTAGGGGCTCTATCAGTCAAGGCATAGAGAAAACCATCTAGGACACAAAATAATCCACACACAGAGGTCGTTTCCAGATGGCGGAATCAACAATCAGCCAGGGACAAACATCAATGGTAGTCAGATAACAGGTTCATCCTTCACTCATCATCCTCGCACAGAAAAGTAGGGCGTTGAGATCCATAGGTCTTTTAATGCTAAGTCAACGACCGTAGATCAGGCTCCTGGGTCACTGCTCGGGTGAGGACTGTTGAGCTATGGTTGAAGGATAAACAACCACGAAGGTCACAATGAACATAGCAAGGTGATCAAGACGTGCGGGGAAATGAAGCCATGGGAGTCAATCTATCATCGAGCTATGCTAAGAAAATTTCAGAAACCATCTAGACAATTAGTTCACTTACCCAAATAAAAATGCGGATTCAAACATAAGTTCTCAAACAATTTACCATACAAAACGAAGAAAGCATACCGTTGCCTGTTCGGAGTGGACATCCCACATGCTCCTTGCAACTCCCATGTGCCATGAGAAGATTTTGTTTCTTCAAGAGACTTGTGAGAATTTTCTTTTAGGATTCAAAAATAAGGAGGTTTCATTTTAGGAAAGTGTCCAAATAAAATGTAAAATGGAGGGGTTGTAGTGCTTGTTACAACAAATGGAGACACATTGGGAGAAGCCTTGGATATTTTCAACAATGAGTCCATTCATAATTTTATTTAGGAGGGAAACTCCATCACACAAAATCACAGGAACAAGAAAAAAAATAGGT
>JZKD02S0190945.1:131700-149292 GCA_000966675.3 Picea glauca | reverse complement strand
CCGATGCACAGACAGCCAGGTTGCAGCAGCTTAATGAACTAGAGGAGAAAAGACTAGATGCCATTCAGCAAACAACCATAATTCAACAGCAAAGATCAAAATGGCATGACAAAAACATCAAGACCAAGCAGTTCCAAAAAGGTAATTGGGCCCTACTGTATGATTCCCAGTTCAAAGAATTTCAAGGGAAACTGCGTACAAGATGGCTTGGACCTTACGAAGTAGACACAGTTTTCCCCAATGGAACAATAAGGCTCCTCACAATCGATGACTCCAAAAATCCGTTACTTGTAAATGGTCATCGGCTCCGTCTGTATCAGCGACCTATTTCTAAAGAAGATTTTAAGGCCACATGCATGGCAGACGCCCATTTCCTCTTCGTTGAGGGGGTTTCTACCCCTAATAGAAATTAATTCTTTTAAGTTAATTTTTTTTAGTATTAGATTAGATTAGATTTTATTTACTAATAATCCCTGTCAAGAAATACCATGTTACAGTCGATTTTTGCAGATTCCCGATCGAAGCACATGCCACTAGGAAAGGACGATCCTACTTCAAAGAGACAAGCTTTCCTGATGCTGAAAGACCACTGTTCATCGCTGTTGACTTTCTTCCGATGCTGAAACACCACCGTTCATCACTCTTGACTTTCCCGATGCTGAAACACCACCGTTCAACACTCTTGACTTTCCTCCGATGCCGAAACACCACAGTCAGAAATTCATTCATTTCCTTCATTACTGAAACACTGCTACCACCAACCTCACACCCATCCCCCCATCACTGCTCAACAACCTTTTTCCACTTTTCCCCATTTCCTCACCATTCCTCATCGACGAAACAACATCGTCCAGCAATTGTTTCGCCTTTTCTTTTCCGTTGCTGAAACACCATTGCCAACAACCTTTCACCATTTTTCCCGATGCTGAAACACCATTGTTCAACACTTTTTGTTCTTCCTACTGCCAAAACACTACAATTCTCCATTTCCTCACTATCTTCATCAACGAAACAACACCGTCCAACAACTGTTTCGCCTTTTCTTTTCTGCTGCTGAAACACCATTGCCAACAAATTTTCATCATTTTTCACGATGCTGAAACACCACTGTTCAGCACTTTTTGTTCTTCCTACTGCCGAAACACTACAGTCCGGAAATTCCTCACATTCTTCATCGACGAAACAACACCGTCCAGCAATTGTTTCATCCCATTTTTCTGGTTGCTGAAACACCATTGTTCAGCAGTTCTTCACAGTTTCTCATCACTGAAACAACACCGTCCAACAATTGTTTCGTTCTTTTATGTTGCTGAAACACCAGTCTTTCAACATCATCTGTCAGCAAGCATTTACGCCTTCATCCTTCCAGTCATCAAACCCTCGACACAATTCATCTATTAGATCAAAATTCTCCGCCATGACAAGGACTACCACGGACAGGCATGATATTTTGTTTGCAGAACGAATCAAAAGGTAAGGCGAGGTATGTAAATTTTATGTAATTCAGTTAGGCTATAGTTAATGGGAAGATTCTATATTATTATGACCACTCAAGTGCAATCATTACTAGCCGCACTTGACGGGAGGGGAGGACACATCAAATCTTCGATACCATCATTTCACACAAATTCACCACCACCACCCCTATTTCACCACCCTTTCACACATTTGACCACCATTTTGCATAACGTCACTCGGAAAACTCACTCTACACAGAAGCTGATACTCAAACTCTTGGACATTGTATCTTACCAAGCTGGTAGCTATGGGATTCTCTGTCATACGGAATGAACCTACCACCACAGCATTGTTAGAACAATATCCAACAGGTTATCAAATCTTTCAGCAGGCAGGATGGCTCAGTTACTTTCAGAGACTCCAGTGGTATAATGAACAACAGGCCCTGCAATTCGCCCTAAACCTTCAGGAAGACCATTCTGTCATCCAAGGGGTCCGAATTTCAGTAACAGAGGAATATATAGCACAAGTCTCAGGCCTCCCTATCGACGGTACTCGTATGTTCAGTCGTAAACATATCATTTGGACTGCTCAGCAGAACTTCTTCCTACCAGAAGAACGAATTGAATTTAAAGGAAGGGGTGTTCAACTTAGCTCATTTCCACCCCCATGGTTGGAAGTTGCAAGATTCATAAAGCATTACCTAACCTGCGAGGGCCGGTACGAGGTAGTTTATCAACATGACTTTCTTCTGTTATCTCATTTAAGGCATAATAGACGGGTCAATATTCCTTATTATTTGTTGGGATGTTTGAAAAATATGGCGCATTATTGCAGAAAGGCTAAAGATCCCACCCTTTCACTCACCCATCACCATCTTGTCCAATTGCTCATCCAAAGGGGTTTTTCTCAACAAAACCCTCCAATAAATAATCTGCCCATAAACCCCCAAGCAGCTGCCGAAATTCCTGAAAACCTCCAGGAGCAGCAACTGCAAAATCCCCCAGACCCTCCAGAAGTACCCAATAGCCCGCCCACAGAACCAATCAGTCCAATCAATTCCCCTACCATACCAAGCTTGGCTCATACCTTACCAGAATCATCCACTCGCGCCCTTCATATTCTTAGTGATGACTCTGAGCCAGATAATTTCGCCTGCCCCATCATTGAGGAAAAACCCCCACGTAAACGAAAACAAATAAATCCCTTCTTTCCGCCCTTCTTACGGAAAAAGTGAACAAGGGCCTCCACAAGGCCACCCATTATGGCCACGACCCTACACCTCCAACCCATTCGACTGATACCCCATACACTTCCAACCTCCCAAATCTCGGGATCTTTGCCTATTCCACCCACAGGCACTGAAACAAAAGAACCAAATGCCCAGGGTGTTGCGACATCATCCATCTCAAATAAAGTAGCTAAAACACAAGAACCAACTACCCATTATGTATCTAAAACACAAGAACTAGCTACCCATCCAGTGGCTGAAACACAAGAACCAGCTGCTGATATTGAAATTGAGATACAGGAATTAGAGGTCCAGGGTACTGCAACACTGCTCTCATCAAATAAAGTAGATGAAACACAAGAACCAACTACCTATTCAGTGGCTAAAACACAAGAACCATCCATAGCTGCCACACAAGAACCAGCTATAGCTGAAACACAAGAACCAGCCACTGACATTGAAATGGAAATACAGGAATCAGAGGTCCAGGGCGCTGCAACATTACTTTCCTTACATCAAGAAGCTAAAAAACAAGTTTCAGCTACCATTCCTGCAGCTGCTCCACAACAACCAGAACCAACAATGGCCTCTGTATTGTAGTAAGACGAGTTTTTAAAGTCTGAACTAGAAGCATATAAGGAAGAATTAGCCACGTCAAAGGAAGCATATGAAAAGGAACTAAATTTGTACACCTTGGATCGTACAACAACCTTGTCAGAAGAGACTACAAAGAGCATGTGTAAAGAATATATGTGTTGCCAATGTGGGGATATTTACTATCAAGTAGGCTATAAGGTAACTCAAGTCCCAGTCACAGGAGAAACCCCTACTCCTTCACCTTTTGTAGTCAAGGAAAAACTTGCTGAAACACAAGAACCAGCAGGTCCTCCCAAGCTCAAGACTGAGACCTGCATTGCAACAAAAGAAGCCCCTACCTTTGTCAACAAAGCTGTACAGACAATGCCCATGGAGGAATTTACACCTCCCAGCCAGATCAATATCAACACTTTTATGGAACAGTCTACTCAAACCTTACCTCATCCCACTACTTGCAACACTAAAACACAGACTCAGCTATGGGATGAGCAGGAAGCAATACAAAAATGGAAGAAAGAGTATGCTGAAACGTAGGCCAAAAGCCTGCAAGTGCACAGACAAAACTGGATAAATCACACTTTCTCAAATTGGGAAGCTCTAGAGAAGACACGTGAGGAAGCCCGTGCCCTCAAGAAACAAAACAAGGAGTTAAAAGGTAGAATGGCCTGGGTATTTGATTTGACACAAAAGCTATTGGCCACAAGAAAGCCATCTTGTAACTACTCCTTGTTCCTTATGGAGCAACTCACATGGTTTCAAATCAAATCAATTATAGAAGGCAAATCCTATGCAGTACTACACCTAGCATATTTTGTCAAAACTTTCACAGAAGCATCTGCTAGAGATCATCACCTCCTTTGTGAGGCATATTTCCACAATGAAGCCATTCCTGAGAACAGGCAGCTGAACCTCAATCCTCTTGTTGGGGACATCTAGATTCGAGCGTTCACCTCCTTTCTCCACAATCAAATCATTTGGCAAGATGACTTTTTGGCTGCCAAGCACAATGAAGATAACCGCCTCCTCTGGATAAGACCAAAACCACAGAAGGAAACCACCTTTGTCATAGAATATTATGAGTTCTTAAAGAAACCAGGGGTGACTGAACATGTTCAGGAGCTACAATCAGCAGTGCTCCAGGATTGTCAGCACATCATCAAATCCATAGATATTCCTGCCCTCCAGGCAAATAACCTATTCTGGCAGCAATCCACTGAGAAAAGACAAGAACACCATCATTTTAACCCCATCAACCTTGAGGTAGCAATCTCCAGGGTGCCTAACTACATTCAGTGTGCTCAGCAATGTGCTGAAAATTGGATAGGGTACTGGTTTTATTTTCCTATCCTCTGGTTGCCAATAGAAAGGTATCAAATCAGTTATAAGCTGCCTAAGAAGACAGAAACAGTAGCATGGCAAAGATTACAGCAGGTCCAAGGGTTCAGAGAGCCAACGGAAAGTACATCCCACAGTTACTGCTTGAGTAACTTACACGCTCAGAGTCGATATCCAAACTTTGATTCAGAGTGATGTTGCCTGAGGACATGCAACACCTTGAGTTGGGGGGGATGTTAGGACCACACAATGTACATTTTTGCCTAGACTTTTTGCCACTATTACACTCTTGATCACCCATATTTAAACTCATATTATCACTTTATCTGAACATTCCAAAGGTATACAACGTCCCTTCTCATTACTATATGTTTAATCTGTTTTTCATAATATTTTACATCACTCTCGTACTTCACCATTGATTAGTAATGTATAAGTGTTGAAACAGTTCAAACTGCAGATGCTAAAACACAGAGCTGCTACATAGTCGAGGGTTGCAGATGCTGAAACACAGAGCTGTTACACAGTCTAGGTTGCAGATGCTGAAACACAGAGCTGTTACATAGTCCGGAGTCGCAGATGCTGAAACACAGAGCTATTACATAGTCCGGAGTCACGGATGCTGAAACACAAAGGAAGCCATTACACAGTTAGTAGTCAACACAGTCAAGAGCGCAAATCTTGTGGCTGAAACAACCCGCGATTTGCGATGCTAAAAAAACATCAGCAGCAACGAGAAGGAACTGTTACTCCAACCGTAATAGCCACACCTCATTCAGCACTTGCAATAGCATTCTGTTGCGTGAGACTAGGACATCCTATTCTGGTTTAGAAAGTTGATCTGACTAAGAATAGGACTCAGATACACATTGTAATTTTTGATCAATTGTATCGAAGGGATTCCCTCTTTAAATAAGAGGAAATCACCATTCGAAAGGATCCAAGTTTTATGTATTGAGAAAGCTTCAGAGAGAGGGACGTGTTTCATTTTCAGATTGTAATATAATACATTGATAGATGAATAGAAAACTATTTTGAGCATCCTTCTCTAGCTTTTTCGTCTCAGGGGAATCTTGTGAGAAGGCAGGGCCCACCTTCTTCATAACATTCACCCGTTAGTTTCATAGTGTGTTAGTGTAATTTCTGTTTGTGCCTTGATTAACTTTTGTCTTGTTGAACACTACTTTTAATGAATTATGCTTTGCTGAAACACTACTGAACTCTGTCTTGTTAATAACATTAGTTTATTGAATGTTACATTATTTTCACAAAGTTCATAATCCTTTTCATTAGAAATCTTGTGTGATGATTTTATGAGGTTTGCTAGCCAGAGACTGGGTTAAGGGTTCCTGCTTAGAAAGGAAGCGATCAGAAGGTCTTGTTCTCTATAGATTTCAATTATTTCTGCAAGTGTGCTAGTCAGAGACTGGGTTAAGGGTTCCTGCTTAGAAAGGAAGGGACCAGAAGGTCCTATTCTCTATAGATTTCAATTATTTCTGCAAGTGTGCTAGCCAGAGACTGGGTTAAGGGTTCCTGCTTAGAAAGGAAGGGATCATAAGGTCCTGTTCTCTGTAGATTTCAATTATTTCTGCAAGTGTGCTAGCCAGATACTGGGTTAAGGGTTCCTACTTAGAAAGGAAGGGATTAGAAGGTCATGTTCTCTGTAGGATTAGTAAGCTTCCAGTTATTTTTCACAAGTGTGCTAGTCAGAAATTGGGCTAAGGGTTCCTTCTTAGAAAGGAAGGAATTAGATGGTCCTGTTCTCTGCTAGATAGAGTTATCCTTCTCTGCATTACTGTTTTCATGAAAGTGTGTTAATCAAAATTAAGGTGCTGAAGTTTCTTCTTGGGAGTAAGGGTCATGTTCTCTGGTTACATAATAGTTGTTCTTTCCTGTTGCAGTTGTTTATTTTAATGTAATCCAGGATTCTTTAGATTAATCTTTAAATATCTGCAATAGGTAGGTTGATTTCCTGTAATTCAAGTTAGAACTTCAGTTCATTCAAGGCAAGTGTGATTAATATAGTTTCCTTTACTACAACTCTAAATTTCTTTTGGAATTGAGCATATATAGTGCGTGGTTATCTTTGAAATAAACAGACTTTTCTGGGTTGACAATTTATGTAGCACTTGATTGTTTGAGTTAATTGAGCAATTATAGTGACCAAAAATATGTTTGGTTGCATGTCCAGTAGGTAGAGTAGCAGTCCAGGTAGAGAGTGAAGAGTGTATTTCTTCAAGTTCAAGGTTGCCATCAATGCCAAAGGGGGAGATTGTTGGCATACTTACAGACAGAAGGAAACATGTGCGTGTTTGTCATTGATGGTGCAAAACAACATGATCAGCAGTGCAATGATAATGTCATGGCAATGATCAATAGTGAAGAGCAACAGTGATCGTTGGATTCCATTTAGAATTCTCGATGACCATCATATCTGAATTCAGATAGGAGGAGTGCGCAGTAGAAGAGAACAAATCTCAGGTGTCAAATCTGAGCCTGAAGACCAACCATCATTGGATCCAGAAGAAGGAGCACAATATTTACGTGCAAGATGAAGCGGGCTTACAAAGTCCCGAAAGCAAGAGGACCATACATATACAAGAAGGACACGTGGCGAGTGACTAGAATTTCTCTGACTTACACATTGGAGGTGTCAACAGAGAATGGTGTGGGAACTTACAATATGCGATATCTTGAAATTATTTGGGCCTTTTGGATCGAGGATTGACCTGAACCCTTGGATAGAGGGTCATGGAAAGTTGGATGCAGACTACACGTGGAGAGAGGTAATCTTTTCGTTGACTAGAAAGTGAAAGGAAGGAGGTGCTCTATCCTTTGAAATTGTGAAACGCAAAACCATGATTTAATCTGAGTCATCAATCAAAGGGAGAGCGTGGACCATTGATATGGCTCCATTTCAGAGTTTTAGATACCGGGAGTTGGAGGAGTCAATGAGACTCACAACAAAAGTATGAAATCATGAAGCGCTTGTTTGATTGGTGAGTGGTCATAGCGCATGGTCACATCGTCGAGGATTGGAGGGAGGAGCTAGTGCAGCCAAGATCTATTTCGGTGATCGCGACATGGAGAGTCAAGGCCCGTCATCACAAGAATGTTGAAATGTTAAATCATGAAATCAATTCTACTTAGCGTTCGATCACATCCAGTCGGCATATGAGATAAACATGAGACCCTGCGGAATTAGTCCAACGGTGTTTATTAATTGGGAATATGATCGAAGGGATACTTTTTCACTTCACAGTTAATTGATTAGTTATGATTAAGTTAGAAAAACTGAATCATAGTTCTTGGACATTTGGTGATTCAGTTGTTGAAGTGTTTTCTTGGAGATTCAAGGTGTAACTGAAGAGGTGGTATAACATAAAATGAAAATGAAATGACTGTGGTAGGTTAGCCATTCTGAGTGAAAAATGAGTTGAACTGTAAGAAAGGTAGAAACTTAGAAATGTGAAATAGATTCTGAAAATATAGAATAACAGAAGAATTGTAGAACATATAAAAGAAGAGAAGAATTGCAAAATAAATAGATGCAGAGAAGAATTGCAGAACATAGAAGAAGGGGTAAGAAGTGAGATCCCTGTATTGTTTGTTATTAAATCATTTATTCTTAATCAGGGAGGTAGGGTGGTGCTAGGGAGGACTTTAGTCCTCTATTATTCAATTTGGTGCATGAATACTAAAAGTTGGAGCTTTCATCTGGTTGTGGCTAGAAAAATAGGGTGGTAGGGTGGTGCTTGGGAAAACACATTGTTTTTGTTATACAAGTTGGTTCTTGTATAACTGGAAGTAGGTGCTCCCATCTAGTTGGTGTTGGAACACTCGGGGAGTTGGTTCTTCCTTCTAGTGGGTGCTATAGAAACTAGAGAGTTGGTTCTCTCAACAAGTCGGAGATTTTAAAACAGAGGTAGTAGCCTCACTTTGAGTTGGGGCTCAAACATAGATGATGTAGAGAACTTAAAATACTGCCTATCATTCAAAGAAGAAGAGGTTTTCTCCATTTATAGGTTTCCTCATGAAAATTTGTCTCTATGTATATCTTATGTGTGACTGATGTTCATTACTCATGTTGTCCATATGTTGTATAATATTGATGGTCACTTGGAAGAGCTTAAAAATTGTTTGAATAGTCATATATTGTTTAAGCACAGTAACAACTGATTCACCCCTCCCCCCTCCCCCCCTCTCAGTTGTCTTAGTATTTAGTATTTTCAACACACACAAGATATGGTTTGGTAATAATCCTTCTCTTTCACATCTCAAAGAATTTTTTGTGATGCATTTGTGCATGTTCCCAAAGAAGAGAGGAGAAAGTTGGACAAGAAGGTAGTCAAGTGTATTTTCATTGGATACAAAGAAGGAATGAAAGGATATAAACTATGGGATACGACATCAAGTAGAACAATGTACATTCGATATGTGGCCTTCAAAAAAGTCGGAGGGAAGTCTAAGTTTGAGGTGGCTCAAATAGAGAAAAATACAAAGAATTTGATTTTTAACTAAGTAACGAAGAAGATGATTCAGATGAGTCGAATGAATCAGATGAAGAGGCAGAACAACCGACCTTGGTTGTAAGGAGGTTTGAATGAGTAAGAAAACTAGTCAAAAGGTACAATTCACCCATCTTTGATTCTTCATTTGTGTTAATTTCCACTGAAGAGGAGCCCAATTCTATCAGGAAGGAAGTCGACTCGGCAGAGGGTAGACTCTGGAAAGATGCCATGGTTGAAGATATTGACTTCTTACACAAAATTAAGACATGGTATTTGGTCGAATTACCTAGTGGAAGAAATCCCATCAATAGAAAGTGGGTATTCAAGAAAAATATGAATGCAACAAGTCAATTCAATAAATTTAAATATTGACTGGTAGAAAAAGGATATTCCCAATTCGAAGGAGTTAAATTCAGTGATATTACAAAACTAACTTCCATTAGAGTACTAATGTTTTTGGATACAACATTTGATCTTGAAAGACAAAAAATAGATGTGAAGACAATGTTCCTAGAGGGGACCTGGAAGAAGAAATCTACATGAAATAGGATGAAGGATTTACAATAAAGGGAAAGAAAGAGCTAGTGTGCAAGTTGAAAATATATCTTTATGGTATAAAGAAATCACCAAGGATGTGGTATCAAAATTTTGACACATACATAGTTTGGGATTTGTGAAAATAAAATATGATCACTACATATATTCCAGGTAAGAAATTGGTTATTTTATATATGTAGCATTATATGTCGACAACATGTTGTTGATTAGAAACAACATGGATTTAATAAAGGAGGTGAATAAGAATTTATCCTCCAAGTTCAACGTGAAGGAGCTTGGAACAACATAATTCATTCTAGGGATGGATATTAAAAGAGATTAGGAAGTTAGAAAGATCTGGTTTAATCAAAAAAATTATATTGAAACAATTTTGAAGAATTTCAACTTGTAGGATTGCAAACCTATAAAGGTGCCAATTCCTGTGGGAGAAAGGTTGATTGTGGAACAATGTCCAAAGACACAGGAACAAACATAGGACATGGCATGTGTTCCCTATGAAAGTGTTGTTGGTAGTATAATGTATGTGATGGTATGCACTCGACTAGACATTGCCCATGTAGTGGGAGTGTTAAGAAGATACATGTCAACACCTCGAAAGAATCACTAAACAAATGTCAAGAGATTATTCAAGTATTTGTGTGGCACAAAATATTATGCTATATGCTACCAAGGAAAACCTGAATATTATAGTGACGTATGCATACATGTCTTTGTCAACACCGACTACACTGGATATCTATATTGATGAAGGTGGACCAATGGATATTTCTTCAAGATGTTCGGTGGAGCAATCATCTATATGTGTAAGTGATAGGTGCTCATATCCTTTTCAAAAACAAAATTTGAATACATGGAATCCACTCATGGAAGAAAATAAGAAGTATGGCTACAACTCATGGAAGAAAAGAAGCATTTTGGAAGCAAAGAAGCAGTATGGCTCATGCACATATTTTATTCCTTTTTTTTAATGAATGTTGCATATCACCATCAAACTAGGATCATAACTTAATTTCCAAATCCCTATGAAAAAATGGATTTGAACCTGGGTATTTAGTGTGGATATGCCCCATATTAGCCACTAAACCACAACCTACAACCTTACAAATCATGCTTAATTCACTTCACTTCACACTGATGCTGAAGAATGATATGAGCAAGATGATAGGTTAGACAAAACATTTTAATGAAGAATACATAGGAGACTTGCAGGGGGAATATGGGAGAAACAATATGACACATGGATTCAAATTCATGCATTAAGATGATCCCCAAACAATGAAACACTAGCAGGTAGGTGGCATTATAATTATAATTATATAATTAGTGTAAATTAATTCCCATTTTAAAATTATTATAAAAAAAATATGTTTATCCCATTAAACATTATATTATGATTAATAATAAATCATGTCACAATATTAAAATTTCAATTTATGTTTTCATTAACATTTGTTGATGAATTAATAAGTGAATATCTAGTTGATCAACTTGGGCCTTCAGTGTTTGCATGATGACTATGTTTCCTTGTAGCAATGACAACCAACCACATGCATAACCTATAAGCTACCCTTATTCATTTTCAGTGAAGACAACACATTATGTCAGATGATGATAGTTAATACACCGACCTATGTAGGGAGTTAATAAGTTGATTCAATGTTTGGTTGGCGACCAGGCACATAATTTTTTTAATGAATGTTGCATATCACCATCAAACTAGGATCATAACTTAATTTCCAAATCCCTATGAAAACATGGATTTGAACCTGGGTATTTATTGTGGATATGCCCCATACTAGGCACTAAACCACAACCTACAGCCTTACAAATCATGCTTAATTCACTTCACTTCACACTAATGCTGAAGAATGATATGAGCAAGATGATAGGTTAGACAAAACATTTTAACAAAGAATACATAGGAGACTTGCAGGGGGAATATGGGAGAAACAATATGACACATGGATTCAAATTCATGCATTAAGATGATCCCTAGACAATGAAACACTAGCAGGTAGGTGGCATTATAATTATAATTATATAATTAGTGTAAATTAATTTCCATTTTAAAATTATTATAAAAAAAATATGTTTATCCCTTTAAACATTTTATTATGATTAATAATAAATCATGTCACAGTATTAAAATTTCAATATATGTTTTCATTAACATTTGTTGATGAATTAATAAGTGAATATCCAGTTGATCAGCTTAGGCCTTCAGTGTTTGCATGATGACTATGTTTCCTTGTAGCAATGACAACCAACCACATGCATAACCTATAAGCTACCCTTATTCATTTTCAGTGAAGACAACACATTATGTGAGATGATGATAGTTAATACACCAACCTATGTAGGGAGTTAATAAGTTGATTCAACGTTTGGTTGGTGACCAGGCACAATTTTGTTTTAATGAATGTTGCATATCACCATCAAACTAGGATCATAACTTAATTTCCAAATCCCTATGAAAACATGGATTTGAACCTGGGTATTTAGTGTCGATATGCCCCATATTAGCCACTAAACCACAACCTACAGCCTTACAAATCATGCTTAATTCACTTCACTTCACACTAATGCTGAAGAATGATATGAGCAAGATGATAGGTTAGACAAAACATTTTAACGAAGAATACATAGGAGACTTGCAGGGGGAATATGGGAGAAACAATATGACACATGGATTCAAATTCATGCATTAAGATGATCCCCAGACAATGAAACACTAGCAGGTAGGTGGCATCATAATCATAATTATATAATTAGTGTAAATTAATTTCCATTTTAAAATTATTATAAAAAAAATATGTTTATCCCATTAAACATTATATTATGATTAATAATAAATCATGTCACAGTATTAAAATTTCAATTTATGTTTTCATTAACATTTGTTGATGAATTAATAAGTGAATATCCAGTTGATCAGCTTGGGCCTTCAGTGTTTGCATGATGACTATGTTTCCTTGTAGCAATGACAACCAACCACATGCATAAACTATAAGCTACCCTTATTCATTTTCAGTGAAGACAACACATTATGTCAGATGATGATAGTTAATACACTAACCTATGTAGGGAGTTAATAAGTTGATTCAATGATTGGTTGGCGACTAGGCACAAAATTTTCATAATTCTAGTATTTTCATAATTCTAGTTTCTCTGGCCAAATTCGTTAGTGCTTTCTTCAGGGTTTCCTTCCTACTCTACATATATTTGTTTGTTACACTCATGCTCATAATCCTATTATTTTTTTTCATGATATTTTCCTTTGTGGTCACAAAAAAATGGGTGGGGAAGTTGGCATCAAACAAGGGATACAGAGAGTACCCTCCGGTCCATTACTGGCACTAGCTATAAAAATGGGTCCAGAACGGAACCTCGTGGAGCTTCTAGGTGGTACTTCTCCATGTTTACTAGTTCAGAAGAAGGAAAAGCATTGGAATATTTAAATACAAAGACAAAATGGAGGTCCAGGAGAAGAAGCAAAAGAAAATTATGTTTCTATGCTCGTTCTTCTTCGCTTAACAATAGTGATGGAAACCATGAAAAAATCATAGGGTAGGGTATGGTAGGAGTGGAGTTAGGGTTTTAGGAGGGCCATAGATGGTCTTGGAAACGACACGACAATGACCATTTCATCGAAAGAGCCTGCACGTGAGGTTCAAAATATTGACAATGTGTGTTATCTCAATGACGTGCTTCAATGTCTCACTTATATGCTTCCTCTGGCGAATTTTTTCCTCGGCAATTAGAATTATTCTATATGTAAGTGCAAGTCTTTAATTTCTACAAATTTCATAGATGTAAACCTAGAATTTCCATTTTCTTTTTCATTTTTGTTCTAAAAAATTCATAGTTCAAACCCTAAAATTGTGTGAAATTATCTTTAAAGATCATAGAGCAATGTTGAAGCTGGAGAAATGTGTGAGGTTTACGTTATATATGTTGTTTATAAAGTTTCATGTGTCAAGAATGTTGTTTCTTTTATCAGAGATTGATGATTTCTCTGTTGTGCATTGGCATACATAAAATAATTAAGTTTAAATTGAAAAAAAAATGGAATTTTGTGTTACCTTGCTTTGTTTTTTTCTTCCTTAGCAAGATTTGATGCCTCATTTTTAAAGTTGAATGAAATTCCAAGAAAAGGAAAATTTAAGGGAAAAATGGATCTCTATCCTCCTTCCTCCTGTTTAATTTCAACCAACGTGATTCACTCATTCTAGTGAGATATTTATGATTCCACTGATTGAAAAATCAAAAGAAAAGGAACAAGTAGCTAGAGTGTATACTTGGTGGAGAATAGGAATAGATGGAACCTAATCTATAGAGAGACTATGGTTGGGTTTTCTTGTACTTAGTAGCCTCTGTGGTATATTTCATGGAATCTCATTGAAAGAAGGTCATTGTTGAAGTTCTTTTTGTACATGTCTACAAGTACAACATTTTAGTCCTATTTATCTTTTCTTTGTGCAACATCTACAAGTAACAAGAAAATAAACTATATCAAATTGAAAACATATTGTTTTGACACTATATTAACTTTTATTCCAGAAGATTAAGTACAAAATTCATTTCATTTCTTATTGTAGCGTATGAAACATGCATTGCAAAAATTCTACTTCAATGAATGCATGAGTATGATGTTAAAAATGACTTAGAAAAGTATAGATTGTTCCTTGGAATAGAAATTACCGTGTTCATTTAAAAAAAAATATTTTTCTTAGTGATCTAAATAATATAACATAGATCTTGTCACTCTATAATGCAGTTCAGAGCAGGAGAAGGAGGCAACTCGATCTGAGCCTTTGGAGTAGGTGGAGGAGGCATTTCTTGACACTGAGAGGGCGGTGAATCAATATCAAGTATAATTTAAAACCTTTTTCAACTTATACTTAAACCATTAAATTATATCCAATGAGAAATGAACAATAGTATAAGAGTTACACCAATACACCACAATACACCATGCATAATATATGAGAAATAATCAATAGTTATTGTTCAAGGGAAGTAATGACTTCCAAAGGTAGCTACAACTTCCAAATGTAAATGGACAGATAAACCACCAAGAGGAAGATACAATCCTCCAATATCAAGAGAGAGTTGAACTCTCCATCCTTTCCCCTTCATTCCACCCAAGAATATATGAGAGATAATAAAACTTCACATTAAATCATCACCATCAACCAACCATCACATAGAACCTGATAATGCTTCCTGAGACTTCTTCAATTTTTGCAATTCTTCAATTATTGTAATAATCTGATCCTATATATAATATTACTCAATTTATTCTCTGAAACTTCTCCAAGTTTCACTCCTTGAATCCTCCCCAAAAAGAAGTTATAGAGAGAATGATAGACCTTGTTCAATTCTGGTTTATTTAGGAGACCAAACTTGTACAGAATGCCCTGCGCTCAATATTTAACATAAGATTCTGAAATTCGCACAAAAGAAACTAAAGTTCGTAATATTTCTAATTAAATTTGTCCCACTTCATTTGGATTCTCTATGAAGAATTTATGACTGTTTTACCCAGAACACTTGTTTATTGACTAGCTTCAAGACTGGTCAAAAACTTTATCTTCCACAGAGTGTATATCCATAATTATAGCAAATAAAGAAATAAAACATTTACCACAGGTACCTTTATATGTCTTCTCAATGCCATAGCAATTTCACCATCTGAGCCGTTCTAGAAAACAATTTATAAAGAAAATGGTAAGATGACCTAAAAATAACATACATTAGAACACACACTACTACATATGGGCGGATTATTCCATGAAAATTTTCCACGCTTCCACTAGTTTCATCCTTTTTTTAAATAGAGCAGGATTTTCGTCGACATTTCCATGAAAGTTCATCACAATATGAACAAAAATCATTTTTAAATCTAATCGGGATTTTCGTCGCAATAGCGATGAACTTTCATGGCAATATCGACGAAGATTTTGCCTATCTCATTGGTCGATGTTAATGGCTAGTTGACTATTTGATATACATATATACGTGACTTTAAGAGACTTTGCGACACAATTGCTATAGTTGCAAAACTGTTCTTGTCTTTTGTTGGAGTTGTTTATTTTTCCGTCACCCACTGGTTGAACAAATCCAATACTTGCAAGGTTAGTATGTTATTTTTTATTGATGTACTCATTTAACTTTTATATTTTTGTTCAAATGTCCAAATTTCATTTATCTTGTCTTTTCCTTGATAATATATTATAATATGTGTAGTACCATATTTCATGTCTTTGGTTTTCGGATCTAGTTAGTATATTCTATGGAAAAGGGTATGTGGATTCCATAATATTCTAGGTTTATGGAATCCACATACCCTTTTCCCCTCAATTGTAGCTATAATCTCTGTCTCTTTTCGTTGATAAAGATATGGAATTGATCTTGAAACTCAAGCCTGATAAGTGAAATGATAGTAATTGATTTTCATTTTCTTCTCTCTTTTATTTTTAAGACCTAACAAAAAAACACCAACAAAGATTGATTGAATCTTTGATACCAATTGTTACATCCCTAGTACCCAAAAGGGATCACACTTGCATAAATTGAAAATAATATAATAGTGACAATAATGGTTGGGATACTTGCATACCTAATGGTTTTCTAGCACTTGCTAATACAATTGAATGGAGGAATAAATCTCCATGAATAAAATATTGAAGTTGATTGTTATATTGATATATGATAAGTTATGGTATATATAAGATAGGTAGGAAACTCATGTTTATAATAACAAGGGTAATAGCTGCAATATATTGTAACATTTCCCTCTTCTACATAAATTCTTTGCTATCCTCAACATTTCCCTCTTTTGCATATATATTAAGAAAAATATTAATAACATTTCCCTCTTCCGCATAAATTCTTTGCTATCCTCAACATATTGTAATAAATAATGGGTAGGTTGGCATTAGTGATAAGATAGTCTGTTGATATATATTACATATAATTATTAATGTACGAGAGATCATCCATTATTTAAGCATGCAAAAGAAAACCCAAGACTAAATATTGTGGTTGAGGTGATCGGGTCTGTACATTTTGCAAAACAAAGTATGGAAATTTCCATTATTTAAGCATGCAAAACAAAACCTGAGGCTAAATGTTGTGGTTGACATGATAGGGTGTGTACATCTTGATGGTGGAGAAAGTGCAGTCATTAACTCATTAGGATATGAAACAAAGTCTCAAAATCCAAAGTGTATTCTTACATTTACTACACATAGAATGTCGATAACATCAATCATTATTTGTACTTTTAATTAATACGTGGATATTTTTGGATGTTGACCATTATAAACATGTAGGTCACTGTAAATAAACATTTCATAATCGAAAGGAGAAACTAAAATATAAAAAATTGACAACTTAATATTTGGTATGGTGTAGGTAAGACAATTACTGGTCAGGACAAGGATTTGTCACAATGAACGAAAATGACAGGAAGCTTTCTCGGTTAAGAGTGACATTAGAGGCGAGGGGCGATGGAAAATGTAATTTCCCTTGTTTTGATTGCAGAGGCTTTCAAAATAGAAGATTTTAAGTAACTACATCCCAAAGACATTGTAGGGAGAAGGGGCACGCCGAAGGGGGTTATGAATATCGTCCCTTGGTAAGAGGATTCAATATTTAATGTATTCTCTGTAATAATCAATATGTCATGAATTTTAGTAATATTTATTATCGAGATTTTTGTATTTTCCATACACACTAACTTTTATATGTTGTTTTTAAATATATAAATGATGCCCCCAAAGTGTCGACCTCTAGAGAGTTATTTGCCAAGTACTAGCAGAAATACTACTTTACAGGGAGATGAACTTCGAGATCAGAATATTGAAGTTGTTGATCAAGTTATTAATGATGATATGG
>JZKD02S0190945.1:106297-128373 GCA_000966675.3 Picea glauca | reverse complement strand
AAATTAGGTAATATGGGGAAATTGAGAATGATGTGAGGGGGGGTAGGTGGGGGGGCATAATTAAAGCTTCCACCTTCACGTGGTTTCCCCTATTTAATATATAATGAACTATTCTTGAAACCAAGAGGATCTCTGCGCAACTGCACCTAATCATACCAACGATGTAGTTATGTCCATCATCAATTCATCATTATCATTCTCAAAATTATCATTCTCCAAATATCTTATACAAATTTTACAAGTAAATTGTATTAGGAATAGACATGGGCAACAGTGACCTGTGAATGGGGCCAACGTTGAAATATTTTCAAACTTTTTCTGAATGCATTGAAATTTGACATGGATAGAATATTCACATGTATTAACTATATGGGAAGGTTTATGGACTCAAATTTGACTCACATGCCCACTTTCTTCCATCATAAATTCATCATCTAAACCCTAAACCCTAGCCTTAGTCGTCACCCTTCATAAATGTTGTCATCCAATGATCATTATATCATAAGGTTGGAGGCATGTGGTCATTGGGATCATGAGGATTTATAACCCCACATTAAAAAGAGACATTAATAGATCAACTTTGACTATATTGAACGGTGCGTGCAATTTAAAATATTGCCACGAAATGGGGCCAACGTTGAATTTTTTTCATTTTGTGCTTGTATGCACCAAAAATTGACATGGTTATATTATATGCATGCCTTGAAAATATGGGAGGGTTTCGAGACTCAAATACGACCCACGTGAATTACTAATGACAAGACACATGAATTACAATCAAACAATATTAATGAATTACTAGGACAAGACACATGGAAGAAGACTCAAATGTTAGGACAAGACACATGGAAGAAGACCTTATGATTTACTCTTCTCAACACTCCCTCTTAAAGAGGAATGGATTATTCACCAACCCCATATTATCTATGAACTTATCAAACTTTTGTCTCCTGAGTGCCTTGGTAAATATGTCTTCCATATGATAATCAGTCTCAATGTATTGAAGCCTCATGACCCACTTCTGCACACAATCTCATAGGAAGTGATAAAATATGTCTATATTCTTTCTACGATCATGAAACACATGATTCTCAGAGATCTTGATGCCACTATGATTATCACAATGTATCATCGTATCCTCCAACTCCACACTGAACAATACAAAGAACAACTTCCTCAACCATAATGCCTCACATGCTACCATGTATTCTACCTCAACATAGCTTAATACCATGATTTATGATTCCTTATGAACTAGGAAATAATTCTTGATCCAATGCCAAAGAAAAAACCTGAAGTGCTCTTCCTACCCTCAGTACATCCTGCCCAATCAACATCTGTAAAACCTGACAATATCACTCCACCTCTACGCTCATACAACAACCCATACTCCATTGTACCTCTCAAGTACCAAAAGAACATGCTTCAAAACTATCCAATGCACTCTCTGAGGGTCCAACATGAATCGACTTAGGGATTTCACTACAAAGCTAATATCTAACCTAGTGTTGACTAGATACATGAGTGAACCAATCAACTGATGATAGATAGTGGGCTGGTCAAATGTCTCTGAACTAGACACATCAATATTCCAACCTTCAATCCTCATTTTCTTGTTGTCATAAGGATCATTTAATTTCAAAAATAAAAGTTAGTTAGTTAGAGAGAGGAACACCTCTTGTTTCTAGTATTTGACTTCTTTGTTTTAGCCTTTCCTTTTGGAATCATTTAGCCATCCAAATCTTAGCCCATAGCTAGGTTGAAATAGAATTTTGTTTGATGATTTGAATTTAATAATTCTCATTTCTAATTAGGAGGTTCATTTTGATAAGGAGCAATTTCCTTTTGCTTAAGTATTTGTCTTCATTTGAATTAGTATTTCAATTCAAATTCTCTTTAATTACAAACTTTTTTATTTAAAGTACATTTCCTTCTGAATTTGGTTACAACACAAGTATACACACTTCACTCCATAATTAAATGCTTGGTTCATGACCCCTATCTCAGTCTAAAATCAACAATCTAACTTAACTCATTAAATTCCCAATTGGGGCCAAAAGAACTTTGTAGTTAAGCTAGTGTTGCAGGGATATGAATCCAAATAATTCATCACAACCATTTACATTTGAAACATAGTGGTTATCCAATTAGGGAGATTAAAATACTTTCTGTAGGATATGGTAAAGACCTATTTAGCAACAAGAACACTCTTCGGAGTGGATAATGCCAATATTGGGACCAGAGGTTTGATTGAGACTCCTATCTCTTTAAACAATGAATATTCCATGACCATTTGATTTCATATTGAAGGAAAGGTAACATGTCTCATGCATCTATGAAGATGTATTTTAGTGGCCATTCTATTAGGATTCTATCGAGGTGTCTCTTGTATGAGGGAGGACACCTAAGCCATATTTCTACAGGCCTCGAGATTTCATCACCCTTTGTCTCCTAGTTATAACAACCTCATTTATACCTTCACTCATCACCATAGTGGATTTCCTCACTTCTCATGGTAGGTGTTTGGAAAGCCCTGATCCTTCTCTTTATTCTCTTTTCTTAGTGGGCCCCCAATGATTTAGATGGAAGAGTTTGGAAGAGTTATAGTCTAGGCCTATTTGAGTACCTTTAGTTTATCTTTTGTCTAGAGTCTTGTTTACTTATAATATAAAATATTAATTAATACATTGACATTATGATTCAAACACACTTGAGACCACTTATTGCACCACCTAAGCATGTAGTATCTTGATTTGTTAACTTCTTTTCTTCTATGGTTATTCTTGAGATTCTAGTTCTTTGATAGATTAATTACACCATTTAGAGAGCTATTATCACCTAGGAACTATTCCCCTCTCAAGGGAAACTACTTCTAGACCACCCTCTTAGGGGTGCATTCATGGTGCTTTGATGAACTCTCTTGCTTATTTCTTCTGATTCAAACTTGATATTCTAGTTTTCCCATCATATATTAGATCATCCAACCTTACAGGACCACATGATATATTTCAGATGTCTATACCATGGTATATTAGCTCCTATTCTTTACACCTCATGGGTATACTATGTCCAAGGAGGGTTATAGTGATTGATATTTTATACCATGACATGATACTTTAATGCCAAAGATATTGTTGACCATAAATGACATATTAATTAATCTCATGTTTTTTTAAATGCATCATAATAATAATTTGAAATAAATAAAAAGGGTGAATTAAGAGATCAATGTCGGTTATAGGGGTTAAGAGTCATAGTGTATTAGAAGGGTCAATCTATTATGATGTTTCTATGTTCAGAACCATAATGTATTCATATTTTAGTGTGTTTGAGGTCACACTATGTTCACTGGAGGCAATTGTTTCAAGAGTCATAGGGATCATAGAGTATACCATGTTCAAGTTGATATTGATTGGGGGTTATCATACAATAGGGGTTCATTGTGTTCAAAGTCATAATTATTAGGAGGTGATTTTTATCAAGGATCAAATGGATCAATGATCAAATTCTATTAGGGGGTTAATGCATTTATATGGGACTAGTGTGTTAGGGATTATATATATATATATATAATATATATTATATATAAATAATAAAATAATAAAAATAAAAAATGAAAATGAAAATAAAACAACATACAAACAAAACAAAATTCAAATCACACACGGCCACTACACTCATGTGCAGAGATGCTCGCACTCACAAAGTCGCACACCACTATACACAGGGGCACATATTTGGAGCACGGAAGGGAGAGGAGGATGAGAGAAGGAGGAGAAGGAGGGAGAGGAGTACGGGAGGAGGCTAGGGCACGATCATTTGCATGTAGAGTGGAAGGGAGAGGAGGACAGGAGAACAATAAGAAGGAGGGAGAGACACACATGGGAGGAGGACACATGGTTTTTCACTAGAGGAGGGCACATGGCCGGAGGAAATGGTTTTACTTCTTTCTCCTATTTCTTGAGTGTGCATGCTAATTGTTTGATGAAATGATTGATAGAAATGTTTGATAGAATGCTTGATGAAATGCTAAGTCATTGTTTTAAAATGCTCCAATCATACCCTTAGCACTAGTCTCATAATCGATTTCAAAATTGAAGACCCCTAACCATAATTGTTTACAACTCACACATGACCAATCCCCGTGATTGTGCCATGAGAAGAAAAAATCCCCATGGGAGTAGTGTTTACCATAGCCATTAAATGCCTCGACACTTAGCTTCATCACTTCTTATCACATAATTGATTTAGGGGATTAGAAGGCAACTTTGTTTTTCTTCTCATCCCTACTCTTCATCATAACTAAGCCATCAAATTTCCTCGTGATTTCATGCCCAACCTTCTATGCCCATGAAATTGTAGCATAGGTTAGTCATCCCAGTCGACACTTTCATTTTCTAGTCAATGGTAAAGCTGACAATAATGAATGACTATGTAAACACTTTAAATTCAAAGGAATTGATTAGACACTTGCTTCTTGGATGATTTCTTCTTTTTCTAATGGTGTCTAGGAATGGTATGATTCCTCTTCCCAAGTTGTACTTTTTCCAGTTAATTAATTATCATTTTGTTGATGATTAAGCCTTGCAATCCTATAATCATACCATGGAATTCCTAACTATATTTTTCATTGCCTCATGTTCTAGTATTCAATGGGCCATGACCCAATGTGATCCGCAGGATCTTTTAATGACTATGGTTGAGTTTTAATTTTGCATGCATTAATTAACAATTTGAGAAAACTTAGTGAAAGAATGAGGAAAGAAGAGGAATTATGACAGCCATATACACATATGCACATCTGAAATGAAATAATAAATAGCAAACCATAACACACAAATTGATAATGAAGTTCGACACAACTTTGCCTACGTCTCTGGGCCTTTGTCTTTATGGGGGAGGCTTCTTTATTTCTATTCAAAAGCTCAAAAATACATCACTGAAGTGTGAATTGGCTACAAGAATGATCTGGTCATGTTCATCCAGATCTCAAGAACCCTGCAAAGAAAATGGCATGGAAAACGGATGTTCGGAGCTCCCAGAAATGGCCCGACAGCGTCTGCTCCTCAATATCTTCCCTACATAAAAATGGCTTTGGCTTGGCTTCTCTTCAGCATAAATCTGCTCTGACTAACTCCCATGGCCTCAAACAGGACTAGTTTATATAGATATGAAGTTGGTTATCCATCTCCAACTTCCTCCCAAAATTTGGGCTCCAAAAATGCCCAATATCTCCCAAAAATGGAGAAAATCAATTAGTTACAGGCATAATAATCAATAAAATCCCAAAACTTTGGTATAAAACCCAAAATTGTATAAAATTAGGAGATTATCCCCTAGGGCTGGGCATGCACCCCCTTAATCTCGATTATATCGGCCATGTGACCGAGCGCTAGCCCCTCGGGCTATGCACTGGCCCCTCTCCATACGCGCTCCCTATTGTTGGCTCCTAGTCGCAGGCATAAGAATAGGACCACGGCTAACTGTATATAATTGCATGCTCAAAAAGGTGGATGGATCCTGAGTCACATGGGACCGCCCCTAACCAAGGGCTGGACCCTTATTCACCAACACCCCCTGATGCAGGAGCATCCACAACTCATCAAGCGAGCCAGCGCGGAGCGAAGAACAGTTGGACAGCGCCCGCACCAAATTTTGAAAACACCTTGATATTGTTGCGCCAACCATTAAATGTGTAGATTTAATGAAGCGCACTTGTATTGTAAATGGATCTTGATCGGATAGCTCTTGTCCTTAGTAGATAGGAAGGCATTTATTAAATTTAATGTTGTTAGATAGGAATTAATTGTAGATTTGATAGTTGTGGAATTCAAGAGGGAAAACGGAATATAGGCACCCTCCTTTGTATTATTGTATCATTCAGAATGATCAAGCATTCAGAAGAGAAGAGCTAGTAGAGAATTTGTGAAGACTACCCATGTACAGATTGAATTAATAGAAGAAAGACTTTGATTCAGTTACATGGTTTGTGTGTTTCTCTGTGTTGATATTATGCTCATGGATGTTTGCTTTATGTCATGCATTTGATTTGATATGCTATGCATGTGATTTCAGGGTTTTAACTGAAGTCTGAGAGAAGAGAATGAGTTTCAATTGTTTCTCTGTTTGATCCAGGAGATTCCTGCATAGAGTGCAGTTGAATTCATCTGCATAGAGTGCGTTGATGAGGCTAGACAGTTAAACTCTTATTCTCATCTGCCTAGAAGTTGGATTGGGTTATTAGAGTCGTGCAGGAGAAGTGCATGTTGAGGTTGGAGTCTCAGTAGCTAGTCTGAGAAAAGGAAGGAAGGGATTACTGTTGCTTCAAGTGCACAGGATCCAAAGGACTCAACACTTTGGGAGTTGTTGAGGATTGAGCGTGAGGAACGCGCGGAGCCTCTGAGGGAGCAAAGTTGAGAAGCTCAGGAAGGATAGTCCCTTCGTGGATACTATGGGAACAGACCCAGGAGAAGTTCCAAATAGGAAGGATTTTTGGAATAGAAGAAATCCACAAGAAGGAGAATCAGTGGACAGGATTTGCAGGAGAGAAACGCGAACCCCCGCCGACCGTCAGATTGTGGAGAAGCTGGGGGGGAAGTTAACCCATAGTCGCAGAAAGGATCAAAGCCCATCAGGGTTCGGCATTCAGCGTTTGTCGAGGTAAGAGTTTCATGGTTGTTGAAATCACGAGTAGCGATTTCCTGATTTAACGGGAGCTGTCGATCATCATAGGGACACGTGGAATCAGATCCTGGGAGGTCGGGATTCGACATTCGGAGTTTTATTGTGCAAGGAATTTCGACCGGTGAAACCACGATCCCGCGATTCTTGATCGCACGAGAGAAGGAGGTGACGTGGCTGAGGAGACCACGGTGGTCAGTGGAGTACAGGTGGAACTGTACCGGAGTTCGAGGGAAGGAAGGTCCCATAGGCGGAAGACCCAATTCCACACGTGCATCGGAGATCGGCACATCGGGTATCGGGGATTGTAAGTTCAAGCTGTTGACATTGTGGATAGTGATTCCCCGAAAGGAAGAAAATGTTGACCCTTTGACCATCGGGTTTCGGGGAAGTGAAAGACTCGATATTGTGAGCACTGAACTCGTGAACTCATGAGTTCCAATTTCCTAATACAGAGTGGGATATCACCAGGAGGATCCTAGGGGTGCAGAAAAGTCCCGAAACGGGATTGAAGAGTGATACAACTCTTCAGGCCAGAGACGAAGAAGATCCTGGTGGAGGCGGTTGGACTGTGAGGGTCATGATTTGCATCAAGTGGTATCAGAGTGGGAGAAGAGTTCTCTTTATTCTGGTAGTAGAGAGAAGCGGATTACACCATGCCGCCTAGAAGAGAAAGGCAATCACCTGATCAAGAAGACAAGGATGCGTGAAGAAGGGGTAGGCCGGCAGGGAATCCAGAAATGGAGCGCCAAATGAGAGATCTCCGAGAAAGGCTTGAAGAGATGGAGACAGCGCAGAGATGTAGAGTCGGCGCTGGAGAGTTTAGTGATTCCGAGGTGGAAGAGGAAGCTGGACATGATGAAGGAGAGGTCACAACAAAGGATGCATCGACCGAACGGTTGATCAGAGCCATTGCCAGAATGAGCTCAAAGACCAAAATGGACATTCCCGTCTATGAGGGGAATCTAGATGCAAAAGAGTTGTTGGATTGGATCCGAGCACTCGATACCTACTTCGATTATGAGGATATCGAAGAAGACAAGAAGGTAAGGCATGTTGTTACTAAATTGAAAGGACATGTAGCCTTATGGTGGGATGAGTTGCAGGCTGATAGGTGCTGCAAAGGAAAACAGAAAATAAAGAGCTGGGACAGGATGATCGCGAAAATGAAAGCGAAATTCATCTCGAGAGATTATCAAATCACACTATTCAGGCGAATGCAGAACCTGAGACAGAAGATGATGACGGTGAAGGAATACACCGAAGAGTTTTATAGACTCAACATCAGAGAAGGTCATTGAGAGAGCGATGATGAGAAGGTGGCAAGATATCTGAATGGTCTGAGGTATGACATTCAGGATGAATTGAGCATGGTTACCATCCGAACAGTTGAGGATGCGTACCAGATGGCTCTAAAATCCAAGGAGAAGCTGAGCCGTAAGAAGGGACAGCTAGGGCGAGGCAGAAGTCAGCCCAGAGGCAAAGCGGTTGCCCAAGAAAGAACCCAAAATCCCAAGGAAGAATGGAAGAGACCTCAGGGTAGAATTTAAAGAGGTGGAACCTCATAGCAGAGGCAGCAATATGCTGAGCCAAGGAGATAGCATACAGAGCAGGGTGGCGGATATGCTGACGTAAACACTTTTCCTCGTACCAGAGGTCGTGGTAGAGGAAGAGGAGGAGTCATCACATGTTTTACATGTGGGAAGGATGGACATAAAGCCGTTGACTGTCCAGACAGGAAAGTGGACAGAGGTGAAGCTCACATCATTGAAGCACAGAAGCATGATGCTGAGAACGAAGATGCAGACAGCGGAAGATCGCTAGGAATGCATAAAATCCTTTTGACAACTGAGAAAGAGGTGGAAAGCACAGTGAAAAGGAGCAGACTGTTCAGGACAGCTTGTACAGCCAAGGTCTGGAAATGCAAAGTCATTATGGACAACGGGAGCACCGACAATCTCGTTTCAACCGAGATGGTGGAAAAGCTGGAGCTGGAAACAACTAAGCACCCGAGTCCATATAAAGTCTCATGGCTACAGAAAGGACACCGGGTAAGTGTCACAAAACAATGCTTAGTTAAATTCAAGATAGGGAATTACAATGATGAGATTCTGTGTGATGTTATTCCCATGGATGTATGTCATATATTGCTGGGTAGACCATGGCAGTATGACATAAATGTGGTTCATGATGAGAGGATGAACACATACACCTTAGAGAAGGATGGGAGGACACACAGATTGCTTCCGATAAAAGATAAAGAAGTGAAGACGAAAGTAACTAGCACAATACTTCTCATGAGTGGGAAGGAGCTTCTCACAGAGATGGAGAAAAATGAAGATCCACAATTCTTTGTGGTCAGGAAACCAAGAATTGTCGTGACAAGCACAAGAGTGGACGACTTGCCAGAAGAGATTCAGGAACTGCTGGGAGAGTTTGTTGATATCATCGTGGATGAACTAACTCGTTCGTTGCCACCGATGAGGAATGTGAGTCACCACATAGACCTCATACCTGGAGCCAGCTTGTCGAACAAAGCCACATATAGGTTGACACCTCAGGAGAACGAGGAGGTCAAAAGGTAGGTGCAGGATCTGCTGGATAAAGGACTGGTGAGGGAAAGTCTTAGTCCATGTGTTGTTCCGACAGTACTATGTCCGAAGAAGGATGGAGGCTGGAGAATGTGTACAGACTCTAGGGCGATAAATAAAATCACCATCAGGTACAGATTTCCACTGCTGAGAATGGATGATCTAATGGATTGCCTGAGCGGGGAAAATTATTTTTCGAAGATTGATCTCAAGAGCGGATATCATTAGATTCGCATGAGAGAGGGTGATGAATGGAAGACAACATTCAAGACAAACGAAGGTTTGTACGAATGGTTGGTCATGTTGTTTGGCTTGAAAAATGTGTCGAGCACATTCATGAGGCTAATGAATGAAGTCCTGAGGGAATTCATTGGAAAATTTGTGGTCGTGTATCTTGATGATATACTGATTTAAAGTAAAACCAAGGCTGAACACTTGAAACATTTGTCCATTGTGATGAGGAAGCTACAGCAAGAGAAGTTGCTGATCAATTTGAAGAAATGCTTGTTTTTGCAGACAGAGCTCATTTATTTGGGTTTTGTTATCTCAACGAATGAGTTGAAAATGGATCCTGAGAAGGTGGAAGTAATCAGGAATTGGCCATCACCGAGAAATGTTTTTGAGGTGAAGAGTTTCCATGGACTGGCTAGTTTCTACAAAAAATTCATTCGGAATTTCAGTGGAATTAGCGTCGCGATGATGGACACAGTGAAGAAGCGGCACAAGGTTTTTCATTGGACAACAGAGGATAAGAAGATCTTCAATCTGTTGAAGCAGAAGATCACAGAGCAACCAATTCTGGTGTTTCCTGACTTTCAGAAGATATTTCAGGTGAAATGTGATGCCAGTGGATATGCTATTGGAGGGGTCTTAAGTCAAGATGACAGGCCAGTTCCATATTTCAGCGAGAAGCTGGACGATGCAAAGATGAAATACTCCACGTATGATAAAGAATTTTATGCCATCATACAGGCATTGAAGAAGTGGAGGCATTAATTAATACCCAAGGAATTTGTGTTATACAATGATAATCATGCATTCCAGTTTGTAAGTCAACAGGAAAAGTTGAATCAAAAGCATACAAAATGGGTAGAGTACATGCAAAATTTCACGTTTGTGATTAAACACATTTTAGGAACTGCTAATAAAGTGGCTGATGCTTTGAGCAGGAAATGTTTGCTATTGCAGGGGTTCAGAGTCAAGACATTGGGTTTTGAAAATCTGAAGGACATGTATGCAGGAGATGTAGATTTCGGGGAAGCATACGAAGCGACTGAGAATCCAATTCTCAGAGATCAAAGTCCTTGGATAGACTACCTGATCCAAGATGGATTGTTGTTCAAAGGGAATCAACTGTGCATTCCAAATTTCTCCATGAGGGAGAATTTGGTGAAGGAAAAACATAGTGGCGGATTAGCAGGTCATTTTGGACATGACAAGACATTCACGAAGTTGAGCGAATCATATTTTTGGCCAGGCATGCGAACCGATGTCAAAATATTTGTTGACAGATGTAGAATATGTCAACATTCGAAGGGCCAAAAGCAGAATGTTGGGTTATATCATCCATTGCCCATACCAGAGAGGCCGTGGGAGGCGATCCGCATGGATTTTGTTTTGGGTTTGCCGAGAACGCTGAGAGGGGTTGATTCCATATTTGTGGTGGTAGACAGGTTTTCGAAGATGGCACATTTCATACCATGTCAGAAGACCAGCGATGCGACCCACATCGCGATTTTTTTTTTCAAAGAGGTGGTTAGACTTGATGGATTGCCAAGAAGCATAGTCTCAGACAGGGATACCAAATTCATAGGCCATTTTTGGAGGACGCTATGGAAGAAGCTGGGAACTAATCTAGCATTTAGTTCAACTTATCATCCACAGATGGATGGGAAAACAGAGGTGGTGAATAGAAGTCTGGGGGATTTGTTGAGAAGCTTGGTGACAGAGCACCATAGCAGTTGGGACCAGATATTACCACAGGTAGAATTTGCTTACAATGACTCTGTGAACAGGAGTACAGGAAGAAGCCCATTCCAGATTTTGTATGGGACGCAACTGAGGGGATTTTTTGAGCTCAGGGGGTCAGGATAGGCTGAAACTAGCAGTGCGAGAGCTGGAGAATTCGCTGAAGCGATGGAGGAACTTCACACGAAGGTGAAGCAGCGATTGCAGAAATCTAATCAAGAGTATAAGCGCAAAGCCAATCAGCGGAAGAGACAACTTCAGTTTGAAGTTGGGGACATGGTTCTGGCGCACTTAAGGAAGGAAAGGTTCCCAAGGGGAACATACAACAAGCTCAAGATGAAAAAAATTGGGCCATAAAGAGTCCTGAAGAAGTTTGGAGAAAACGCTTACGAGCTTGAGTTGCCGGATGGCATCGGGATATTTTCGATTTTTAATATTTCAGATTTATACCCCTACAGGGCTGGAGAAGTAGGAACTGGAACTAAGGAACCAGTGATCTAGTGGCAGAAGCAATTACCAGTTGTAGAGAAGCCGCAGATGGAGTACATATTGGACAAGCGACTGGGAAGGAAGACCAGGCGGAAGCAGTATTTTGAATACCTGGTGAAATGGAAGAATCACCCACTGGAGGATGCAAGCTGGGAGACAGAAGCAATGATTCAGAAGCATGGACAAACTGTGCAAGAGCTCATGGACAGGAGCCCATGAAATCTTTCGAGCCGAGGAGTATGATGCAAGAACATCCACAACTCATCAAGCGAGCCAGCGCGGAGCGAAGAATAGCTAGACAGCGCCCGCACCAAATTTTGAAAACACCTTGATATTGTTGCGCCAACCATTAAATGTGTAGAGTTAATGAAGCGCACTTGTATTGTAAATGGATCATGAAAAGATATCTCTTGTCCTTAGTAGATAGGAAGGAATTTATTAAATTTAATGTTGTTAGATAGGAATTAATTGTAGATTTGATAGTTGTGGAATTCGAGAGGGAAAACGAAATATAGGCACCCTCCTTTGTATTATTGTATCATTCAGAATGATCAAGCATTCAGAAGAGAAGAGATAGCAGAGAATTTGTGAAGACTACCCATGTACAGATTGAATTAATAGAAGAAAGACTTTGATTCAGTTACATGGTTTGTGTGTTTCTCTATGTTGATATTATGCTCATGGATGTTTGCTTTCTATCATGCATTTTCTTTGATATGCTATGCATATGATTTCAGGGTTTTCACTGAAGTCTGAGAGAAGAGAATGAGTTTCAATTGTTTCTTTGTTTGAGCCAGGAGATTCCTGCATAAAGTGCAGTTGAATTCATCTGCATAGAGTGCGTTGATGAGGCTGGATAGTTAAACTCTTATTCTCATCTACCTGGAAGTTGGATTGGGTTATTAGAGCTGTGCAAGAGAAGTGCAGGTTGAGGCTGGAGTCTCAGTAGCTAGTTTGAGAAAAGGAAGGCAGGGATTATTGTTGCTTCAAGTGCAAAAGATCCAAAGGAATCAATACTTTGGGAGTTTTTGAGGATTGGGCATGAGGAACGCGCGAAGCCTCTGAGGGAGAAAAGTTGACAAGCTCAGGAAGGATAGTCCCTTCGTGGATACTATGGGAATAGACCCAGGAGAAGTTCCAAATAGGAAGGGGTTTTGGAATAGAAGAAATCCTCAAGAAGGAGAATCGGTGGACAGGATTTGCAAGAGAGAAACACGAACCCCCGCCGACCGTTAGATTGTGGAGAAGCTGGGGGGGAAGTTAACCCGTAGGCGCAGGAAGGATCAAAGCCCATCGGGGTTCGACGGTCGACGTTTGTCGAGGTAAGAGTTTCATGGTTGTTGAAATCATGAGTAGCGATTTCCCAATTTAACGGGAGTTGTTGATCATCATAGGGACACGTGGCATCAGATCCCAGGAGGTCGAGATTCGGCATTCGGAGTTTTATTGTGCAACGAATTTTGACCGGTGAAACCGTGATCCCGCGATTCCTGATCGCACGAGAGAAGGAGGTGACGTGGCTGAGGGGACCACAGTGGTCAGTGAAGTACAGGTGGAACTGTGCTGGAGTTCAAGGGAAGGAAGGTCCCGTAGGCGGAAGACCCAAGTCCACACGTGCATCGGAGATCGGCACATCGGGTATCGGGGATTGTAAGTTCAAGATGTTGACATCGTGGATAGTGATTTCCCGATAGGGAAATCCCCGAAAGGAAGAAAACGTTGACCCTTTGACCATCGGGTTTTGGGGAAGTGAAAGACCCGATATTGTGAGCACTGAACTCGCGAACTCGTGAGTTTCGATTTCCTGATACAGAGTGGGAGATCACCAGGAGGATCCTGTGGGTGTAGAAAAGTCCTGGAACAGGATTGAAGAGTGATACAGCTTTTCGGGCCAGAGACGAAGAAGGTCCTGGTGGAGGCGGTTGGACCGTGAGGGTCATGATTTGCGTCACCCCCGCACTCCCGGTCATATGTAGTGGTCACCGCCGTGTTAACGGCGAGGGATGGGGCTAATCCCTGGCCCTTTCCGCCTCCACCCAAGGTTTTGACCAAACTTAAATAGTGTTTTTACCACATACATAATAAGAACTACCTATTAGGCGGGCGGTTAGCCTGGCCCTGCCAGTCCGTTGCCCAGAGGGGAGGTCGCCGGTTTGACTCCTGGCCAAGCCATATAATTTTACACATAATGGAAACAACCAACCATAGGGTGCCACGTGGCATCCCATGATTGGGCCACATGGAACTTCAACAACCAAACAAAATCTACCACGCATCAAATGTCGATTGGTCCATGTCACTTGCCAGCTGTCAAATGTCATACTGCCCTGTCAGCCTGCCGTGTCAGCTGCTGACATCATCCCATGCCACGTGTCACCCTTATAGTGGTGACACGTGTCACCCCTGGATTGGTCCAGCTATATTCTCGTACGCCAAATTAGCCTTCCATGTTTTGTCACCAAAGGCTGCCATGTGTCATCTCCTGGAGCTGCCACGTCATCTATACTAACTGTACAGTCATCCCCTTTTTTGCCTGTTTGCCTTTTTGGATAGAACACAATATCTTGTGCATATGAAGCCTGTTTGACGAAGTAAATATATTGTCGAAATCAGGAAGACGAGATGGATGCAATGGCGCTGGTTTCATCGCATTCCGAGTACTTTCATTTTTGAGAATTTTTAAGCCCTATTAGGCTTCTGGATCTGATTTCGGATCACACCTCCCCACAAAAAGACCTTTTGGTCCCCAAAAGGTTACTAACCAGTCAACAAGCTCAGGATAGGCCACCCGGCTTGTCCTCCGTCTCTGAAATATGTCCTGTGCACCTGTCTCATCAAGATCAACTGTAGCACAATCATGACAACTGACAGTATGTTGTTATCCATTTGAACCCTGTTACATCTTACTGAAGCCACTATCATCCATGTAGAAAACATTATTAATGACAGTATCAAGAAGACGACTACAAATGAGCTGATATACTTGAAATATCTACACGACATGAGCTTATCTTGAAGCAACTTATGATTGATTTTCCATGCAACAATCATGTCTTATTCTTGCTTAAGATCAATTACTTCATTTGAAACAATTATTGGTTTGTTGCTTGTTTGCACTGCCTTATTTAATTGTTCCATTGTTTGAAGTGTTTTATTTTCTTTAACATGATGAGCATGAACCACATAATCTTGACCTGCTTTAGTGAATTGATATTGATTCTTTGTCCTGTAGAAGATTGCCTTACGATTATATAAGTACGAACTACCTAAGACCATTCCACATTCTCTTAACGACACAACATCACAAGTTACTTCGTCCACATACTTAGATGAAATTGAAAATTTGATTGTGCACTGCTTTGTTATGTGCATTTGATGATGATTGCTTATCCATTTAAGTGTGTAAGGCTTATGATGAGTTTGTGTTTTTAATCCCAATTGCTTAACCAATTCTTCTGAGATTAGATTAGATTGAGATCCGCTGTCGATTAATGTGTCTATCTTAGTGTGTTGCATGATTACCCTTATATGAAACAACTTGTTTCTACAATCAATGTCTTCACCAAATTTACCTGTCATACCAACCAATGAGATCTTTGACTCATCCCCTAAATCCGATCCCAAGTCTGTGGGTTTGGATGGCGTTGCCACTGTTTGCATTCCCTTCTTTTCTTTGAACCACTTTGGCCTCTTCTCGGGATGCAACTGCCAACATCTGTCCTCATCATGTCCCTCTTTCTTGCAATGCTTGCAAGAGGGCTTTCCTTCCTTCCTTGTCACTGCATTTGCATTCTTGCCATGCCTTTTCTTCTTATCCTCTTTCCTTGAAGACGATGATTCCCCTGACACACCTGCTTTCCCTGCTTCAATATACGTAGCTTGAAAAGAAAGCTCATCAAGGTTAGTGGGTCCAAACATGAAAATAGTGTTTCTAATATGCATAGGTAATCCTCCTATATACTTCATAGGAGTTTCTTGTGTTTGCAAAGGGATGTCTAACATTAATGTCATTTTTCGAAATCCATCGGTGTATTCTTGCACTGTTTGTCCTTTTCTTAGTTTTAAAGATTTCCATTCAATTATTGCTTTTTCTTTATAACCCAAAGGATAGAAATGTTTCCTAAGTGCAGAAATGAAACTCTTCCATGATGTAAATACATTACCCACATGTTGTGTTCCTTTTTGCAGCTTGCTTTTCCACCAGATAAGAGTTGTACCTGCAAGTCTCAAACATGCCAACTTAATTTGTGTGGCCTCATCCTTGATCTGTTTCACACTGTAGTATACCTCCATCTGCCTGATCCAATTGTCAATTTTTTCTACATTTACTTCACCATCATATATGGGAAACTCAAATTTTACATCAAGTTTTAACAATGGCATTTCATGTTTATTCTTATGAACATTTTTCTTTCCATTAGATTTAGAACTTGAACTTGAAGAAGAAGGAGAAGAAGGAGGTGTTGATGGAGGTGAAGGAGGAATCTGAGGATGGTCCTCTTCCTCTTAACTTTTTCCCTTTGAAGATTCACCAAAAAATGGTCTCTTTCGTTCCAGGTAATCCTCGTACATAACTTTCACCATCTCTGACATAGCATGGAATGTTTTCTAGAACTCTTTCTCATCTTGAGAAATCCCTTCTTCCGATGCCATCTTCTCACTGTGAGAAGCTCTCTTTCTCAATCCAATTAATGAATTCTCTGCAACAAGCTCTCCTTCACCACGTTTTAGTTTTTCCCTGGTTAACATTCAAAACTCAAATCCAAATGTCAACTAGCTCTGATACCACTTGATCCGTCGGATCTTTTAATGACTATGGTTGAGCTTTAATTTTGCATTCGTTAATTAACCATTTGAGAAAACTTAGTGAAAGAATGAGGAAAGACGAGGAATTATGACATCCATACACACATATTCAGATCTAAAATGAAATAATAGACAACAAACCATAACACGCAGATTGATAATGGAGTTCGACACAACTTTGCCTACGTCTCTAGGCCTTTGTCTCTGTGGGGGAGGCTTCTTTATTTCTGTTCAAAAGCTCAAAAATACATCACTGCAGTGCCAATTGGATACAATAATGATTTTTTCATGTTCGTCCAGATCTCAAGAACCCTGCAAAGAAAACGACATGCAAAACGGACGTCCGAAGCTCCCAGAAATGGCCCGACAATGTCTGCTCCTCAATATCTTCCCTACATAAAAATGGCTTTGGCTTGGATTCTCTTCAGCATAAATCTGCTTTGAATGACTCCCATGGCCTCAAACAGGCCTGGTTTATATAGATCTGAAGTTGGTTATCCATCTCCAACTTCCTCCCAAAATTTGGGCTCCAAAAATGCCCAATATCTCCCAAAAATGGAGAAAATCAATTAGTTACAGGCATAATAATCAATAAAATCCCAAAACCTTGGTATAAAACCCAAAATTGTAAAAAATTAGGAGATTAGCCCCTAGGGTTGGGCGCGCGCTCCCTTAATCTTAGTCATATCGGCCATGTGGCCGAGCACTAGCCCCTCGGGCTATGCGCTGGCCCCTCTCCATACACGCTCCCTATCGTTGGCTCCTGGTCGAGGGCATAAGAATAGGACCACGGCTAACTGTATATAACTGCATGCCCAAAAATGTGGATGACTCCTGGGTCACATGGGACTGCCCATAACCAAGGGCTAGACCCTTATCCGCCAACACCCCCACACTCCCGGTCATATGTAGTGGTCATTGTCGTGTTAACGGCAAGGGCTGGGGCTAAGCCCCAGCCCTTTCTGCCTCCTTTCAAGGTTTTGACCAAACTTAAATAGTGTTTTTACCGCATACATAACAAGAACTACCTATTGGGCGGGCGGTTAGCCCGGCCCTACCAGTCTGTTGCCCGGAGGGGAGGTCGCCGGTTCGAATCCCGACGAAGCCATATAATTTTACACATAACGACAACAACCGACCATAGGGTGCCACATGGCAGCCCATGATTGGGCCACATGGAACTTTAACAACCAAACAGAATCTGCCACATGTCAAATGTTGATTGGTCCACATCACTTGCCAGCTGTCAAATGTCGTACTGCCCTCTCAGCCTGTCGTGTCAGCTGCTGACGTCATCTCGTGCCACGTGTCACCCTTATAGTGGTGACACGTGTCACCCCTAGATTGGTCCAGCTGTCTACCCATATGCCAAATCATCTTTCCACATGTCGTCACCTGAGGCTGCCATGTGTCGTCTCCTGGAGATGCCACGTCATCTATACAGACTATATAGTCATCCCCTTTTTTTGCCTGTTTGCCTTTTCAGACAGAACGCGATATCTTGCGCATACGGAGCCTATTTGATGAAATAAATATACCGCCAGAATCAGGAAGACGAGATGGACGCAATGGCGTTGGTTTCGTCGCATTCTGAGCACTTTCATTTTTGAGCATTTTTAAGCCCTAACAGGCTTCTGGATCCGATTTCGGATCACAATGTTACATGTAGAGATAATGTTTAGTTCCTATGTGGCTTGTTTTCCAACACTAGACTTGGATATAGTCAAACCACTTCTTTAAGTTTCTGGGTATCCCCTTTTGTTTCTAGGTCTCTCCTAAAGATCTGTGGGAAGTGGGGGTGCAACAATAGAGAGGAATATTAAGAAGTGAATAACTAAACCTTCATCACTGGAAAATAAGTTCCAAATATATACCAAATTGTTATCACCAGTCATGTTTACTACTCTTATTGTTAGGTCCCTTCTAAGGTTGCCCAAGAACATATTGAAAATTTATTTATGCCAAGTCAACTTATAGGATAGGATTTCACTGAGCTAGTTTTTTTTTATGTTTTACATCTAGATATTTTAGGGGAATGGGAATTATTAGAACCAGGGTTCGAACCTAACTGTTGTGTGCAAAGTGGGTGATTTGAGTCATGGAGGGAAAAGAGGCTTAGAAGAGTCTCCTTAAAAATCACATTAGTTAAGGGATTCCATTGGGAAAAAAAGCATGGCAATACATTTCCTAACAAAATAACTTGGTACCCACACCCTATACCCACCCCCCCGGGTCAAGATTCTAGGCACTTGTATGGTACAAAGTATCGATAAATCCAATGAAGTGATCAAATCTTTCTTCACCTAGAAAGAATCCTCTCTCAAAACTAAGCTCTCTTTTAATGAACATTTCTTGTGGTGATCAACTTTAATTATTATTGTAGGTAATCCTTTAGTTTAGTCCTCCTAATTCTTATCCCTAAAGTTGTTTCATTCAGGCATCCACACAACCAGTGATATGTTTAATGTCCTGGCCAAAAATTGGCTACTTGTGTGGGACAATCTTAAGTGAAAGTTATCCCTAGTTAATACTAACAAGATTATCATATAAATAATCCATGAGCTTATTCTTAAAGACTTTTTGTTAAATTTAAGTATCCCTAAAACTCATACTTATTGGTATTGGTATGGCAAATGGGGTACATCCATGACATTTCACAACTAAAATTCAACCATGGGGTACAAGTGGCTTTGCTCTAATTGTTTGAAGGCCATTTGAATCAAATATGACAACTGAAATCCAAGCAAAGAGCATGGTTTTTTCTTCTAAGAATCATATGGAAACCCATTCTTGAGCCAAAAAAGTAGTTTTTACATGGAGCCTTGTTGTGGGAGGCATACCTGCAAATAAAAGACTCAAGTACCTAAAGGTGAGAAAGGCATCTCAAGAGTGTTAGGAAATTAAACACTTCCATGCTAAACCTATTCCCTTCTTGATCCTATTCCCTTTTGGGATTTTGTGATTGAGGTGGAAAAAATAACTCTTTAATTATATTACCTTGAAAGGGATTTTCATTTCGTTTATACCTTGCCATACCCATGCCCTACATAATAATTTTCATCTTTTGTTTTTTTTTGTAAGTGCTTATATTAATCATCAAAAGATTGTTTACACTATGTGTTCCCTCTTGTTAGAATTGGAAAACATACACTTATATGTGTTTAAACAAAATTGAATATCCTTAGTTTCTTAATATTGTCTTTTGGTGCTTCATCTCCTAGGGTTAGGTTTTTGGATGTCTAGGGTTTTGGGCATTCTTTTTTATTGTAAAAAGGCATTCAGAGCCTCATTTTAATATTCTTCTTGCGAATGTGCATAGCCGTCACATCTCTTCTCAGAGATAAGACGCCACCATTCCAGCAAGCTTGTTTCCGTTGCATTTTACAGATTCAACTTATTTCATTATTGAATAGAAAACCAATTTTACTATATCTCTGTTATTGTGTGTTAAGAACCTGATAATAATTTGTATTCATTTTGTTCTGCTCATAAAATCCGGATCACCCCACTACTATTGTCGCGAGCACAACAATTCAACCAAAAGAACCAACAGATCTTGAGGAGGAGGAGTGCCTTTTTCATTCATAGATGTGGGTGAAGGGGACCCCATTGCATTTTATTGTTGATAGCATAAGACAAAATAAACTCATCTCAATAGAGGTCATCAAACAGTTGGGGTTGTCGAAAACACCACACTCATAGCCATACAACATCGGGTGGCTTCACCAGGGACGTGATCTTCGTGTCAACCAATAGTTTTGATTGTCATACGTCATCTATCCCTTCAACGATGAGGTATTATGTGATGTTTCCCCACTTGATGTCTATGATGTTCTTTTGGGCCAGCCATATATGTGGAAGTGCCATGTTATTTATGAGTCTCGATCCCATAGTGTCATTATTACTCTGGGGGTCATATCTATAATATACTAAAGGTAGTTCCAACTACTATCCCACCTAAACAATTTCGCAAAGTAGTATCTCATACTACAAGATTCAGCTTCTTCAAAATCTGTTCAAAAGGTGAACAAAAGAACACCGCAACCACTGCAAACTCAGTCCAAGATCCTTCTACCCAACATAAGCAGGTCAACAAGATTGCAGCAAAAAATAAATATTCCTTTTGCACACATGCATCTCATGTATCCAGATTGGTTAAAAAGGTACAACACCTCTAGCCACAGGTTTGTGACAACCTTCAACAAGCTAAGCAACGCGAATTCTCTAGCAAGGAAAGCAACTCATCAAGATGCATATTTAGTAAACGCTTTTCCCTCTCTGCAGGGCACTCAACGCAATGGAGGACATTGATTCCTAATGAGGGAGGATTGATCCAGGTGGATAACAGTGGCCACCCACCTATTCCACCTGGCTCAAAATTGTCTTTTGACAACTTACTATTTCTAACAGTTTTTTTGGTTCCTAAACTTTCAGGGCCATTTTGAGGGCCTTAATGAATTTTTTATGGGATCGAGCACCTCAATGATATCTAAAGGCTCTCATTGAGCTTCCTAAATGAATCTTCTCGATGATACCTTTCCAATTATATATCTTGCGCTCCAAACATAGATTGTATGCCAAAGTTACGCCCCCGGAAAGTTGATACACCAAACTACCCAAAACAGAGTCCACAAAATTGTTGGCTTTTCATATTTTGGGGTTAGGGTTCTGGATTTTCTTTATGTTAAAATTTCCTTGGAGCATCATTGTAACAATCATCTTCTTGCGAATGGAAGTATCCATCACATATCTTCTTAGAGATAAGCTTCCACCATTCTAGTGAGTCTTTCACTCTGTACTTCTACAGTTTTGTACATTTATCTCATTAATAGAAATTGTGTATTACTGTATATTTGTGCCTCTTATTATATTTCTTATATATATTTTTAATATTATTGTCGCTCTTGCAATATCTTTGTATATTTTTGTGTTATATCTTCGCTCTCATTTTATGCCAAAAATAATCTGGATCAAATATGATATTGACTAACATGTAATTTTAGAATAGTTGTGGGAAGATCACAATGAGGATATGAGGATAGGGTTGAGGCAAGAAGAAGGAATGTGATAGATCAACATTCGGTTGATTTATTCACTAACACAACACAAGTGTTAATACAATGCAAGTGTTAATACAACACAAGTGTTAATATAGCACTAGTTTTAATACAGCATGACAATCCACATCTATTAACTCAACGGACTTAACAATCTCAATCAATAGATGCAAAATCTATAAAATGCATCATCATCATTTTGATAAAGAGCTTCAATAAACTTAGGTTATACAAGATTGAAAAAATGTATTGTGTTAGAGGGTATTTAAAGACCTCAAAAATAGTGTCAATGATGATATGAACATATGATATCCTTAAAACTTAGGATTAATAAAAATAACTTGGAAATAAGAGTTCCAACTTATTATACAATAGATTTTTAAATAAAAGAAATTAAAATATTACAAAATAATAACTATTTTACTTTTCCTATGTACAACTTTGAGAAGCACACAAATATTTTTAGTCAAATGAAAAGTAATTA
>JZKD02S0190945.1:84113-95972 GCA_000966675.3 Picea glauca | reverse complement strand
TTCTTATATATATATATATATATATATATATATATATATATATTCAATCATTTATATATATACTAAGATCATACAACCCATCATATTTATAACAATTATAATCAACAAAATAAAATTCCAAAGTGCAAGTAAAGGTACATATCTGAAACTAATGTTGGGACACTAATGGAACAACCATGCTCCACCCAACCGTAGAATAGAACAACCAATTTCATTGACCCCTACCCTGACCATGAGTCCATAAGGAAAAAATTAAATGATCCTCCTTTGATACAGTTCTCTTCCCCGTATCATAAATTCCCTTGACTCACATTTAACAGTGTTCATAACAACAAGTAGTTTCATTTCACCAACATACTAAGCAACATCCTGCCTCCTCCCTATGTTGTATCTTATGTGCATCTTGTGCCTAGGTTTTTCTTTCCCTCCTTGGGAATTTTCATAGCTTTACAAATCCCTAATTTTCAGGGGTTTCTAGTGATCAAATTCCTCATTTTCCACTTGTAAAAATCAGTCCTGGGGTAACTCAAATATGTTACCCATTCATGGAGTCATGGTCAGTTTTTTTCAACCTGGCTATTCTATTTGTCTTCCAACATTTAATATATAAAAATATTTGTCTTTTACATGTGTCACAATCAAAGAGTTAGTTGGGAAAATCAAATCTGTTCCCAACAGTCATAAATAATCAATAACAATAATCAAATTCCAATTTCGGATTTTCCATAAATGGAAAAACATTTCCAAATACGAATTTGCCAAAAACAAAAATTTATTCCTAAGTGCACATAGACTTTAATAATTAATTATTTTTGGGGATATTACAGATATCATAGGGAAATAACTTCCATTCTAAAAGGGTTTATCTCCTCTTCCTCCTTAGATCCCTCATGATTATGAAATAAAGACTCCATGCCAAGTTCCATCAACTTGTTTCTTAGGGCTTGTATTTACATCAACTTCTTTCTTACTTCTACATATTTTGAAACTTACAACTCCTCTTTAAATCATAAACTGAAGAGTGCTCCGATACTCAAAATGGAATTTTATTTTTCATGTGGTTCATGGCACCAGATATTGGTGCTCACTCGGTGGTAAGGAGGTCTAAACAAGTAATAAAATAAGTCAAAAGGTGCATTTCACCCGACTTTCTTTCTTTATTTGTGTTAATTTCCACTTAATAGGATCCCAAGTCGATTAGGAAGGAAGTCCACTCAGCAAAGAATAGACTCTAGAAAGACGCCATGGTTGAAGAGATGGAATTCTTACACAAGAATGAGACATGGGATTTGGTTGAATTACCTAGTGGAAGAAATCCCATCAGTAGCAAGTGGGTATTCAATAAAAAGATGAATGCAATAGATCAAGTCAAGAAATTCAAAGCTTGACTGGTAGAAAAAGGATATTCCCAAGTCGAAGGAGTCAACTTCAGTGATATTTTTTACCCTGTTGAAAAATTAACTTCCATTAGAGTACTAATGTATATGGCTACAACATTTGATCTTGAAATACAAAAAATAGATGTAAAGACAATGTTCCTAGATGGGGACCTGGAAGAAGAAATCTAAATGAAACAGGTTCGAGGATTTGCAATAAAGGGAAAGAAAGAGCTAGTGTGCAAGTTGAAAATATATATTTATGGTATAAATAAATCACCAAGGATGTGGTATTAAAAGTTTGACACATACATAGTTTAGGATTTGTGAAAATAAAATATGAAGACTGCATATATTTCAAGTAAGAAGGTGGGAATTTCATATATGTAGCATTTTATGTTGACAACATGTTTTTGATCAGAAACAACATGGATGTAATAAAGGAGGTGAAGAAGAAATTATCCTCCAATTTTGACATGAAGGATCTCAGAGCAATGAAATTCATTCCGGGGATGGAGATTAAAAGATATTTTGCAGTTAGAAATCTCTAGTTTAATCACAAAAAGTATGTTGAAACAATTTTGAAGCATTTCAACATGAAGGATTGCAAACCTATAAAGGTGCCAATTCATGTGGGAGAAAGGTTGATTGTGGAATAGTGTTCAAAGACACAGGAAGAAACATAGAACATGGAATGTGTTCCCTATACAAGTGTTGTTTGTGGTGGTATGCACTCGGCTAGACATTGCCCATGCAGTGGAAATTTTAAGAAGATACATGTCAACACCTGGAAAGGAGCACTAGACAATTTTCAAAAGAGTATTCAGGTATTTGTGTGGCACAAAATATTACGCTATATGCTACCAAGAAAAACCTGGAGATTACAGTGAATTAGATGTACATGTATTGGTCAACATTGAATCAAATGGAGATCTGGATTGATGAAGGTCGACCAATGGATATGTGTTCAATATGTTCGGTGGAGAAATCAACTAGATGACTAAGCGATAGGTGCTCATATCCTTGTCAACAATAGAATTTGAATACATGGAAGCCACTCATGGAAGAAAATTAGTATGGCTACAACTCATGTAAGCAAAGATGCAGTATGGAAGCAAAGAAGTAGTACAAAACATGCATAGATTTTATTCCTTCATTAATGAATGTTGCATATCACCATCAAACCAGGAGCATAACTTGATTTCCAAATCCATATGAAAATAGGGGTTTGAACCTAGGTATTTAGTGTGGATATTCCCCATCGCAACCACTAAACCACAACCTAAAGCCTTACAAATATTTCTTAATTCATTTCATTACACATTGATGATGAAGAGAGATATGAGAAAGATTAGAGGTTAGACATAACTTTTTAACAAAGAATACACATGAGACTTGCATAGGGAATGTGGGAGAAACAATATGACACATGGATTCAAATTCATGCACTAATATGATCCCCATGCAATGAAAGATTGGCAGGTAGGTGGAATTATAATTATAATTATATAATTAGTGTAAATTAATTTCCATTTTAAAATTATTATAAAAAATATGTTTATTCCATTAAACATTATATTATGATTAATAATGAATCAGGGCACTGTATTAAAATTGAAATTTATGTCTTCATTAATGTTTGTTGATGAATTAATAAGTGAATATCCATTTGATCGGCTTAGGCCTTCATTGTTTTCATGACAACTATGTTTCCCTGCAGCAATGACAAGCAAACACATGCATAACCTATAAGCTACCCTGATTCCTTTTTAGTGAAGACAATATGTTGTGTCAGATGGTGATAGTTAATACGTCGACCTCAGTGGGGAGTTAAAAATTTGGTTTGGCATGTGGGTTGCAACCAAGCACGGGACAAAGTGAGAGAAGCTTTTGGCAGGGCCTGTTGTAATTCTCGAGCTTTCTGTAATTCCAGTCTCTCTGGGAGAATTCATAAGTGCTTTCTTCAAGGTTTCCTGCCTACTCTACATATATTTGTTCATTACACTCCTCATAATCATGTTATTTTTTTTCAATACCTTTTCCTTTATGGTAAAACAAAATGGGTGGAGAAGACGACATCAAACAAGGCATATAGAGAGTACCCTCTGGGCCATTACTGACACTAGCTACAGAAACAGATCTAGACCAAAACCCCATGGATCTTATAGATGGTTCTTCTCCATGTGTCCTATTTTGGAAGAAGCAAAAACATTGGAATATTTAAATACAAAGACAAAAGGGAGGTCGAGGAGAAGAAGAAAAATAAACTTATGTTTCTATGCTCGTACTTCTTCGCTTAACAACAGTGATGGAAACCATGCAAAAATCATAGGGAAGGGTGTTGTAGGAGTGGAGTTAGGGTTTTAGGAGAGCCACATAAGGCCTTGGAAATGACATAGCAATGACCATTTCATCAAAATAGCCCGCGTGTGTGGGGTTCAAAATCTCGAAAATGCATGCTACCTCAACAACGTGCTTCAATGTATCACTTACATGCTTCCTCTAGAAAGGATTTGCCTCAGAAATTAGAATTATTCTATATGTAAGTGTAGGTATTTAATTTCTACAATTTCATAGATGTAAACCTAGAATTGCCTTTTTCTTTTTCATTTTTGTTCTAAAAAAATCATAGTTCAAACCCTATAATTGTGTGAAATTATCTTTACAGATCATAGCGCAATGTTGAAGCTAGAGAATTGTGTGAGGTTTATGTTATCTTTGTTTTTTATAAAGTTTCATGTGTCAAGAAAGATGTTTCTTTTATCAAAGATTGATTATTCCTCGGTTGTGCATGGGCATAAAAAAAATTAATTAAGTTTAAATTGAAATAAAAAAAAATGGAATTTTGTGTTACCTTGCTTTGTTTTTTCTTCCTTAGCAAGATTTGATGTGTAACAAACCTACCATTTCGTTACGACAACAAGACTCACATAACAAGTGCAATTGTTTTTTTTTGTGTGTGTATGTAAGAAGGTAATAATGACATTATACTCAACATTGCAACACGACGACGAACACAACGCATGCAACTCACGCCACAAAAACATAATGACCTAACATAAAAGCACATCAAGCACCTAGAAGAAATGTATGACGTTCAACCGATGAAGAATAAGAATGACTACCCATCTATCCTACACTGCAATGGTTAGGACCTCCAGGACACATAAGCAATGCTCAAGCCTAGGTTCCCATCGATTTTGACCATTTAATGTCTCAAGGCTTGCGACTGTTCTGAAGAACAATGAGGTGTCTACATCCCACCCAACACAAGTAGACCAATCCTACTAAGCTAAGGACAATCATCCTAACAACCCAGCGCACCCAAAATTAATTACACAAGTAACTAGAACCCTTATAGTGAGCAAACCAATCACATAAAATGTTTACAAAACCAAGTAAAAACGTTAATTAATAATAAACAACAACACCCTCGTCGGGAAGCGCAAGATAAAAGCGACTTCGTCAACAACCCAACCATTGATCACGTCTAAAATAGTCCAACTAACCATCATGCTTAACATTGGTTACTCATCCAATAGTAAGTCAATTCCAATTAGTCCATAAATTACAATTCTATATTAACATAAAAATCAACAAGTTTGATTGCAATTAGGTAAATGTATGCCAATCTAAATTAACATTAAAAGTTTATCAAGTGAGCAAGTCTAAATAATAGTTGGGTCATCAACGTACCATCAATTTAAACCTTAATGAAATCATAGTTGGGAATGACATGTAAGACATTAACACTTGATACTATATAACATTTAACCAGTAGAATTGGTCATTCCACTAGATGATCAGTAGAGAAAATATCAGAGGCTAGGCATTAAAACTTAATATCATAACATAGTGATTTGATTGAAGGAGATATAACATTTACTCACTATACTATTATAGTATTGCCTTGAAAGTAATACATTTAATCAAAATTATATGACATTGACAAATAATATGGTATTGCCTTAATTTAGCAAGTTTGATCTCTACTTCGGGCAATACTCACTAATCTCATTTAACCATTAATCATAATCTAAAAGGGAAATTCTAAATAATCCCAAATTACAATCTAACTATCACTTAACGATATATAACCACATTAGCTATATCAAAGCATAATGCTAAATATGACATTGGTAAACAATTAATTACACATGTCGTCTATCTAGTAACTATATCAATATCTAACTGTCTATTTACATAAAGAAGGAGACTGCTTGACTAACAACTTCGTTGTAGCAGTTAATGTTTGCAATGAGAAAGTTGGGTATAATCAATTGCGGGAAAAAGAAGGACAATACAACCGCAGAAGGATCAACTTGTGGTCATACTACAACAAACTCAATCAATAATTTGATGGAAAAACGGGGTCCTTAAGGAAGTAAAAAAATCCATCCTTAATGGTGATGTAGGAGCATCGCTCCCAAGCCAGCCATGCACCAGCCAACCAGCCAGTACAATGCACATTCAATGGGATGAAGAGAGGTGCAACCCTTTCGTTTCAAATTTTGAATTTGAAATCAATGTAATTAATGTTTTGTAAGGCCATGGAGCCATAAAGCTATGCCTATGCGTAGGCTTAGATAAAGGGTTGCCTTAAATGGTTGTAAGGCTGAGATCTAGATCCGATTTGGACTAGACAACCATTCAATATAATTGAATGTAATTGAATAGAGTAGGTATCTTGGAGGGAAGAGCTCAAAGAGCCCCCTCATGTAAAAGATCCTTTGTATGTAGGATGAGTTAGAAGTATTTGGGTAAGTCGAGTCGAGATATAGGAGAGCTCTGTGAGAGTTAGAGTTGAAGAGAGGAGAGCCGAGACTCTATTACAGTCTGAGCTCACATTGTAAACAAACATTCATTTTAATACAAAGAGAAGATTTTCCTTCATTTGAGTCTTTGTCTGTTTATGCATTTCATGAATGTTATGTGTGTGTACTCATATATGTTGTATATGTATGTGAAGTTCCATCTACAGGGACAAATAGAGTTTTCTATCTGTTGAGTTCTTTGATTTCAGGTCTGGGTTCTTTGAGGCTTCATGCAAGAGGTTGCATGACAGAGTATTGCGGTCTTTGTAAGCCAGTGCAAGGGATGCACTTATGAATTTTGAGAATTCAGACAAGGATGTGCCAGGAGGGTGCACCAGAGGAAGTCTTAGACTCAAGGAGAATCCTCAAGTTTGTTGAACACCTTGAAGGATAGACAAAGGAAGGACACTAAGAAGACAAAATTTCTGAGGGATTCTGTAGAATCTCTACCAGGAGGGCATCGAGCAGATGCATTGGATGCATTAGGGAGAGAACTCTCTTTCGAGTTTAGTGAGAAGATAGAACCACTGAGGGGTTTTGTAGAGCTCTACCAAGAGGGCATTGAGCAAGTGCAGAAACTGCACAGAAAGAACTTTGTTTTGAGTTCATATAAGGAAGTGTCAGGAGGACCTTCACAAGGTTGTTGAACATCCTGTAGGCTCAGCAAGGCATGCTTGAGCAGGAAGTTTCCAGAGGGAACTTTCATCCCTTCAAGGAGAGAAAGGGACAAGCACACTTCGAGGTCGAAGCCACAGATAAGCTCAGAAAAGATAGCACCGTTTCGTGTAGAAGTCCTACAAGAGGTTGTAGAGTTCGAAGGAACCCTTTGAGGTTTCAGAGTGAACTTGTCTCAAGTTCAGAAGTTCAGGAGGAACAGTTCCTTTGTGCATAGGGCAATAGCGGAGAGGAGTGTAGAAGTCTAGGAACCCTTCAAGGTTTCACATTCGTTAAATATTAGGAGGGAAAGCATCTTCAAGAATGCATACAGAAGCCGTGAGTGCAGGCTTCGTAGCAGAAGAGAAGGAAGCAAAGGCCATGACCTTTGGAACTTGGAAAATCTTCCAAAGAAAAAGGGAGGAACACATTCTTAGAGAGGAGCTACAACTACCATCAGATTTAATGCAGAGGACCAATAGCCATCAGATCCAGGAGGAGTTGCATGAGGTTTAGTCCTCGTATGCAAAGGAGAGGAGTCACTAGATCATTTCGTCATTTCAGGGTTCGACATTTTGGGAATCCCGATGACAAGAGACTGGGGCACTTCACAGTGAAAACCCCAAAGTCGTGAAACGCGACTTACCTTTGGAGCATAACTTCGGCATTTTGGCTATTCGGAGTTTGGAAGGTAGAAGAGGCAGAGATTTTGGTACCGAGAGTTTCAAATTCTTGGTACGCGAAACAAAGAAGAGATCAAGACCATCCATTTCAGAGGACACGTGGTAGAGATATGAACCCATAGGGGTTTCGAATACCGGGAAGTTGAAGGATCAAGGTTTGGTCACAGAGGATTCGCGAAATTGTGAATCCCGAAGTCCCAAAAGGTGCTCATGGACAAGGTTTCGGGGAAATCCCTGAAAGGAGTATTTCGGTATTTCGGCTACTGGAAGATGCAGGGGTAAGAGTTCAGAACTCTTGACCCATAGAATCCTAAAAGGATCTGAGTTGTTGGATCAAGGGAGGCTTTGAGCCATTGATCTTTCTCATGATAAGGAGGATTGAGTTTCGGTATTTCGGTACTTCGGTACTTCGGATACCGGGAGTACGAGAGGGAAAGGAATTGTTGCGCAGGATTCACAGAGTCCCGAAATGTGAATTCCCAAAAGCGTTTGTGAGAAGAGTAGCGTCGGGTCATACCAAGGTTCTGGATTTCAGGAATCTCGAAGACAAGGAACCTAGGGCATTTCGGCGTTGGAAACCCCGAAGTTCTGAAAGAGGCGTGTGGTCACAGGGAAAGGTGGTCACATAGGCTGGAAATTCTCCATTTCAGCATTTTGGAATTTGGGAGATCGAAGAGCTAGAACTCTCGACATCTGGGTTCATGAAATCGCGAAACACGAAAATCCTTTTCTTCGAAAAAAGGGTCACGGTCATATCTTGGAGGTCGTTGAGAGGAGAAGGACCTATGGATCGGATTCTTGGGATTTTGATAGAGATCCAAGGGAGCCACCTCGGCTCAGAGGTGAGAGAAGAACGATCCTCATACTGGGAGGTCGTGCAGGACCATGGTTGAGGCAAGGGGGTCTGCGTCATTTTTCATATCAGAACCACTTTCTGTCTATAGATTGTAGGCAGAAGGAGGCAAGAGAAAAGGAAAACACTCTGATACACACCAGAGTGGTATCAGAGAAAGAGTACTCTGATACACATCAGTTTAGTATTAGAGGAAGGTAGAGTATTAAGTCTCTTTGGTGATTGCTCGCAGGTACGCAGCAGTCAAGAATACAATCGGGAGGACTATAGGGGATGTTGGAAGCACTCAGGGTTGCAGAGTGACAACAACAGGTTTGCTAGGAGGGCAGATAGAAGGGAGAAAAATGGGTACTAAAGGCCATAGATGCGATGGAAAGAAGATCCATCAGCAGCTAAGAAAATATGATATGTATAAAGATCTCGCCGAGATCAGAGAAAGGATGGAGGAATTTGCACTACAGACGCAGCGAGATGCAAGATCACATTGGGTGTATGAATGGCCCATGAGGATGAAGGTAAAATGGCCAGTTAGGGAGATGTTGGCCAGAAGACAGCAAAGACTGATAAGAGGATGGTTGAGACATGCTGAAAGCCTCAGGAATGATGAGGAGGATATGGTTCAGGTATGTGAACCAGAGTCTGGGAGGAATATTAGTGATGATGAGGATGAACTGAGATCACTGGAAGAACTCAGAGACTGCCATGTGTTGAGAGACTTCCAAGAGGGAAGAACAAAAATTTCCAATTGCCAGGAGGGTAATGAGATGAGATCATTGCAGGATCTTATAGACTATCAGGAGGAATACAGGGAAATTTCATGTTGCCAAGAGGGCAATGAGGTGAGATCACTACGTGGTCTCATAGACTGCCAAGAGGGTAGGATTGAAAATTGAAATTTCCAGGTGGGAAATAAGATGAGATTCGAGGATCTCATAGACTACCAAGGGGGTAGCAAAGAAATATGATATTTCCAAGAGGGAAAGGGAGAGCAGATGAGCTCATAGATGAATTCATATCAGCAAGGACAAATGACAGAGGAGAAGGATCAGAAGGACATTATGATCATTGGAGGAATTCAAATATTCCTGCTAGGTAGCCGAATTGAGGCAAGAGTTTGTGTTGCCAATGTAGTAGCAACAGAAAGACAACTAGCAGAGACTGTCAAAGAAGAGGAAGAGTTGGAGCAGATATCAAACGCTGCCCAAAAAGAAGAAGGAAATGAGCATTCTGAGGAATGGCTCAAATGTTTCAGCTAGGAAGATGAAACAAAGACGACTGCAGCATTGGAGATTGCAGCAGCAGAAGAAGAAGAAATAGACATCATGAACTTTGTTGATCTGTGTGAGTAGATTGAATCCCTGGAGAGAAGGGTGATAGTGCAGAGAATGCACATCCAACAAGTTAAGTTGGAAGAAAATGCAGGAGGATCATACCAGCCCAAGGAGCAGCTGGGAGAGGTTGGACTTGAGCCAAAACAAAGAGATATGGAATCAACAAAGTTGTCATAGGGAAAAGCTGAGAAGCAGCTCAGTGATAGGACTGTGAAGTTGAACTTTGTAGCAGAGTGGACCCTTATTACTACAAAGGATGAAGAGGATGACATGGGAGATCATGATGATCTGCCCATTTGAAGAGAAGAAATGCAACCGAGGAGACTGCATACACGGATCTAGCCATTGGAGCAATTGGACGAGGAGATAGAGAATGTCAAGAGACTGATGTTGAAGTTAGCACAGGAGACTGCCAACAGAGAAAGGCTGATCAGAAGAGGGTCTACCATAGCAGCAGATCTGTGGAAGTAGCAGCAGTAGCAACAAAACAATGGAGCAGATGAACATCTCCAGAGGATTGTTTGGGTTCCAGGTGGATTTCAACAACGATGTTGAGAAGCTCATGAGCAGGAGCTCATGAATGTTTCGCAGCAAAGGAGTATTATGTAAGAGCATCGCTCCCAAGCCAACCAGCACAGTTCTCATTCAATGGGATGAAGAGAGGCACAGCCCTCTCGTTTCAAATTTTGAATTTGAAATCAATGTAATTAATGTTTTGTAAGGCCGTGGATCCATAAAGGTATCCCTATGTGCAGGCTTAGATAAAGGGTTTCCTTAAATGGTTGTAAGGTTGAGATTTAGATCTGATTTGGACTAGACAACCATTCAATATAATTGAATGTAATTGAATAGAGTAGGTAGCTTGGAGGGAAGAGCTCAAAGAGCCCCCTCATGTAAAAGATCCTTTGTAGGTAGGATGAGTAAAAAGTAGTTGGGTAAGTTGAGTCGAGATATAGGAGAACTCTGTGAGAGTTAGAGTGGAAGAAAGGAGAGCCAAGACTCTGTTATAGTCGAATCTCACATTGTAAACATGCATTCATATTAATACAAAGAGCAGTTTTTCCTGCACTTGAGTCTTTGTGTGTTTATGCATTTGATGAATGTTATGTGTGTGTACTCATATATGTTGTAGATGTATGTTAAGTTCCATTTGCAGGGACAGATAGAGTTTTCTATCTGTTGAGTTCTTTGATTTCGAGAATCCCGATGATAAGAGACTGGGGCACTTCATAGCGAAAACCCTAAAGTCATGAAATGAGACTTACCTTTGGAGCAAAACTTCGACATTTCAGTTATTCAGAGTTCGGAAGGTAGAGGAGGCAGAGATTTTGGTACTGAGAGTTTGAAATTCCCGGTACACAAAACAACGAAGAGATCAAGACCATCCATTTCAGAGGACACGTGGCAGAGATTTGAACCCATCGGGGTTTCGGATACTGGGAAGTTGAAGGATCAAGGTTTGGTCACGGAGGATTCACAAAATTGAGAATCCCGAAGTCCCGAAAAGTGCACACGGACAAGCTTTCAGGGAAATCCCTGAAAGGAGCATTTCGGTATTTCGGCTACCGAAAGATGTAGGGTTAAGAGTTTGAAACTCTTGACCCATAGAATCCCAAAAGGATCTGAGTTGTTGGATCAAGGGAGGCTTTGAGTCATTGATATTGTTCAGGAGAAGGAGAATCAGAGTTTCAGGATTGCGGTACTTCGGATACCGAGACTACGAGAGGGCAAGGAATTGTTGCACAGGATTCGCGGAGTCCCGAAACGCGAATTCCTGAAAGTGTTTGCAAGAAGAGTATCGTCGGGTCAGATTTGAGCATACCGGGGTTCGAGATTTTGGGAATCCCAAAGACAAGGAAACAGGGGCATTTCAGCATTGGAAATCCTGAAGTAAGGGTTGTGGTATAAAATCTGGGTAACAATAGTGATAATAAAATCTGGGTAACCAAATCGTGGTAAATAATAGCAGCTCAGTCACATTCATTGGGTGAAAACCGTGGGCATTTCAACAACAATATAGTCAACTTCTCAATATCAAAAACATGGTCACTCCAGCAAGTAAGGGTGTGATTTAAATGGATAAAATCGTGGGTGATTTCTACAGCAACACAGTCAACTTCTGATTATAAAAAACGTGGTCATTTTGGC
>JZKD02S0190945.1:48226-72699 GCA_000966675.3 Picea glauca | reverse complement strand
GGGATTTAGAGGAAAAGATCATTTTGCAAGTTATAAGAATTTCATTGGGAGGGTGAGAATTTGTATCATTCTATGTTCTTAGAGAGAAGGGATGGCTTCATCAGATAAAGAAGATTTTATATATGAGACATCAACAAATTGTTCGCATACCTCTTTTGTTAGGACTAGGAAATGCGATGGGAATGCTTGTAATGAAAATGAGGCGTCGTATTTTTCATCTAGTTAGAAGTTTGATCATAGTGAAAACAATGTTATTCAACATGTTCCTCATGAAAGTCCTAAATCATAGGATTTTGAAGGCACTGATGATGAAGAGAAGCAACATGATGGTGATAAATATATTCAACAGTTTAATAGTAATGAAAATAATCAAGATGTAGGTTGAAGTGGAGACTATGATCAACGTTTAAATGATTAGGATCAAAATTTTCCTCCAAGTGAGGAGTTTCAAGGTACTGATGAATATTTCCAAGGCACCAATGAATATGATGAAGAATTTCTCTCAAGTGGAAATTTTAAAAGCATAGAAGATGATTGTGACAATGGTGGACACTCTTTCTCCAGCAGGGAATTTAAAGATAGCAATGTTGGTGATGACGAATCTCCTCCAAGTGAGGATTTTGAAGGTACTAATGAATATTTTCCTTCAAATGAGGATTTTCAAGGCACGAATGAGGATGATGAAGAATCCCCCCCAAGTGGGGATTTTAAAAGTAATGATGACAATTATGGAAATGTTGGACAGTCTTTCCCAAATGAGGAATTTAAAGGAAGCAATGTTGGTGATGATGATTTTCCTCCAAGTGAGGATTTTCAAGGTATTGAGGAGGATAATGAAGATTTTCCTCCAAGTGAGAATTTTCAAACCAGTAATGAGGATGATGAAGAATATCCCTCAAGTGGATATTTTCAAACTAGTGAAGATGATTACACCATTGGTGGACACTCTTTCTCGAGTGATAAATTAAAAGACAACAATTTTGATGGTGTTGATTTTCCTCCAAGTGAGGATTTTCAAGATACTGATGAATATTTTCAAGGCACTAAGCAGGATGGTGAAAATGTTCACTCAAGTGGGGATTTTGAATGCAGTGAAGATGATTATGTCAATGGTGGACACATTGTTGATGATTATTTTCCTCCAAATGAGGATTTTCAAGGTATCGATGACAATGATGGAAAATTTTCTCCAAGTGAAAATCTTAATAGCATTTACAGTCTTATGGGTGATGATGATTTTCCTTCAAGTGAATATTTTCATAGAAGATCCAAAGACATTGGTGAGAATGGTAATCATGTTTCTGGTGATTTTGATATTCCTCTCATGAATGAGATTACCAATGAATATGATGGACCTATAAATGAAGATCATGTTCTCAATCATTCAACTGCAAAAAATCAAGGTGATCAACATTCTCTAGTTCAGTCTCATAAAAATGTTTTTCTTGATATTCCTTCTGGTGATAAGGAAAATCATTCTAGTGAGGATGATGAAATAGTGGAGACATTGCAAAGAAACATTGTGTCTAGGACCAAGACTAGACCTTTTTATATCTATCAAAATCATTCTAGTTATACAAGCTCTAGGAAATAATTTCTCACTAAATCAATTTCCATAAGTAAATTCATTTCAAGTGAATGTTGTCAAAAGAATTATTTGAAAAGCATGGACTACATGTATGCCTTGAATAAAAGGAAAATACATTTTTCAATGAATAAGAGCATGCAAAATTCATATTTGATGGGGTTCATGATATCCACCAATACAGGATATGATTATCACAATGGGAATATTTTAATTTTCATAAAGGATTTAAAAAAAATCACTTAATTTGTAATCTTCGTCTATCAAGAATCTAGACAAGGTTGGAAAAGTATCCTTCATTTTATTCAAAGGCACATCATGGATGAGAGAGTGGGTCATTGAAAAACACTACATTGTCATGGATACATGATTTCTTTTCCAAACATGGAGAGTGTATGCCAGATAAAGACACAATACATATTCCAGATAATTTCTCAAGGAGGGAAATCTACAACTTGTACAAAGGATATGTTGAAGGTGTTGAAGGAAATGGTCATTTTATTACATATGCATCATTTACAAGAATATGTAAGAAACAATTCAACGATGTTTGTATTCCTAAGAAGTCGAGGATGAGAATTTGTAGTATATTTGCTACTCTCAAATCAAGAAGAGATAAATATGAAGGGGCAGAAGAGGTATGTATTTACTATTTTTTTTTTTTAAATTGAATAGTTTGCAACTATGAAAACATATGATCGATATTTTCATTTTATGTCATGTGCAGATTACATAGTCAAAGAACTTAAAGAACATTGGAATCAACAATAAAGTGAAAGGAAAAAGTTGTACAAACATCGGAAGAAGTGTTATGATGCTCCAAACAAATATTTAGGTATGATAATTGATGACATGGACCAAAAGAAAACACATCTACCACATTTTGTCTGTACACCCAAAAATTTATAGGAAGAGAATTTCATTCAGTTTCACTTGGTTGTTTGTATGGTTTTCAATGGAAAAATGTGTCTAAGGGTTTACTTCACAGCTCCAAATATTCATAATGATGCAAATCTAACCATCACCATAATTCATCATGTGCTCACTCACTACTCTGGAAATCTTCTTCAAGTTCTCTATTTAGAGTTGGGCAACACTAGTCGTGAGAATAAAAAACAAATTGTGTTTGGATATCTAACCATGCTTGTTGAAATGGGAATCTTTCAAAAGGTGAAAGTTGGTTTCCTTCTTGTTGGACACACTCATAATCATATTGATCAAATGTTCAGTCATTTTTCAGTAACATTGAAGAGGGAAAATGTTGGAAGCCTACTATCATTGATTGAATGTATTATGAAGCATACATTCCAGAGATTGTTCTTCATATATTAGAATAAATTGTTGACATGTGAAGATTTATTCACGGATCACATCGTGAAGAAAAATGTATTGAGGAGGTTAATGACATTAGCTTCCAACATTAATTTTGTTTCAAAACAATTGATCGGAAAACACTTATATGGGGAAATAAGTTTTCAACTACTACAAAATGGGAGCCTTCATCAGATTTATTATTTTTTAAGTTTATCCCAAATTGTCCAATATTTGCATCAAATTTATTGTTTTTACAATCAATTGTTGAAATCCATAATGCACAGGAGTGTAATAGAGAATGTAGATTATTCTGAATGCCTATAAGAAATTAAAAATTCCATTAAGGATACATATGAGTACTTTGATGTTGTTGATTCTGTTTGGTGGGAGTCTTTTTTCAATAGTCAAAGTGGAATAATTTCAAGCTCAACAAATGAAGATACATTGTTGAAGACTCCATTTCATTGGCCAAAAAATATGCCAACTGAATCTGAAGAAACAAACATTGTTGAAGTTCAACAAGAATATCAAGGTGCTATTGAGTTTACACAAGTAGATGAAAGAGAAATGTATATTGGTTCACGAAGGTCACATGTACAACGTGAAGCCATGGAAGACCTTTACAGGGTTCAGTACAAGATATTAAGGAGGGTAGCATGATTGCAGTCTTAGCATCTAAAGATCCACGTGGTTATCCATTCTGGATTGCAAAGGTTATAAAGATTGATAAAGAAAATGATGATGTTATTGCAATTAGAGTGCATTGGTATGCAAAAAGTATACTCCCATTCAATGGTGTGTACACGCTAGATATGGTGGTTCAGAAACATGTCAATAGAAAGAGAAAAAGAAAGGGTCAAAATAAAACTCGTCGTTTCACTGACCTCTTAAAATTAGATGATGTTGACATACTTGTTTATGACTTCAATTTGAAAAAAAGAGGAACTCTTCGCTCCAAGAAAATAGAGATTATACAGAGGTTATTGCCACAAAAAATAAATGCAAGATGAGAGTCTGTTGAACCTAGTCATAGATCTAAAAGGAATTTGACATCTGAAATGTTGGGCATACATGTAGACTCAGATGGCGCATTCATCAACAATAGAGAAGAGTATGGATCATATACATATTCATCCAATCATTCATTTGAAGACAATGTATACTCTGATGGTATTCAGAAACCATGAGTCAATCTAAATAAGTGTATGAAACATTTTATGTATTGTTTATCCCTATGATGTTTGCATGGTAACTAGAAATGAGCATTGAACTTACATATGATCTTACATGAATTTATGAATATTTTTTATGTTTTATGAATTATATTTTTTTTATTATGAATAATATAATAAAATTTGTTAGCTCATATATTTTGAATATGGACAATATACTTTTAAGATATAATTTATGTTTCATTCAATGTAACTTGTATTTATGTTTTTTTTATTAAAAGTAAAAAAAATATTAAAAAGTGACGTTGAATTTTTAAAGTATATTGTGATATTTGCATGGCATTATGTATTACTTTGTGCTTTGAGTAATAGTAACATTTTAAGGGTTGATTTTATGATTTTGTTTATCTAAAATTATCTAAAAAAATGATTTCAAATTATCTAAAATTTTAACTTTTTGAAAAAAAAAAACTTGTTTTTTTAGGCGTTGATTTTAAGGTTTTTCTAAGCTATTGTCTGAGTTTTGAAGGCCGCGTTTGAAAAATGTTGTAATTTTGACCCCATTTAAAAAATGGTGCTACCAGTAGCACCACCTTTTTATTTGGGGATTGATTTTGATGTTTTTATGCAAAAATATGGGTTTTTTGGGCCATAATTCTCGTTAAGTCGATAACTTTGTTAATAAAACACAAGTGTTAATATAGAACAAGTGTTAATAAAAAATGGAAATCCACATATATTCACTCAATAGATTTAATGAACTCAATCAATAGATGCAAAATCTATAAAATGCATCGTCACTGTTTTGAGAAAGAATGTCAATAAACTTAGGTTATACAAGATTGAAAAAATGTGTTGTGTTAGAGGCTATTTAAAGACCTCAAAAACAACATCAATGAAGATATGAAGATATAATAGCCTCAAAACTTAGGATTGGCAATAAGAGTTCCAACTTATTAGCCAATAGCTTTTTAAATAAAGCAATTAAAATATTACAAAATAATAACTATTTTAATTTTCCTATGTACAACTTTGAGAAGCAGAAAAATATTTTTAGTCAAAGGAAAAGTAATTAAAGTTCAACGTTGAATCGATCACTACAGTCCTAGCCTTCAATGAGGACTAATAAGAGATAAGGGGTATTGACCATTTTCATGGTTTCTATTGGGGATTTGTTTTTTTTAATTAAATTCATTATTTGGTTCTCCATGAAGAGTATTCTCCATAAGTTTATATTCAAAATCAAAACTAGTATAAGTATTTGTCTATAAAAAGTTCTTGAATATTATAAATATTACCATTAAACTAGGGTTGTGAGTATTTCAAACAAATATTTTATGGTGAGATATTAGAGTTTTAGTTTGGATGACATGGATGGTCTTTCATTTGTGGCCTTTAATTTTATCCTTCTTCAATTTCCCTTTTATCATATGTATAATCCTTCTAGCTAGAGCTAAGTATTTTTCCCTTAATAATTTGAACATGATTTGATTTTTCTATCTATATAATGGATTTTTTAAAAGAGTTATTTTCAAATCATTTTTACTTTAGTTTGATCTATAGATTTATAACATACATCTCCCAAACTAGATATATGGAGAGCTTGACCTTGGACTCAAATACATGAAATTTCTCAATATGTTCTTCAATGATTAAGTCCGTTTGGAAAACATGTATTACTATAGTTCATCGTAAGGTCCATCACAATCATGCTATGCCTTTTATGTAAATGCATATGCAAAATTGCTAAAACCTCCTTTAGGACTTTTAACAATCATCTCACCCCAACTATGTGATTCTCTATTTAAATGTTGTAGTAACCACACTTAACTTATCTTCTTGTAATACATGTGTTATACCTTGAATATTATCTTGATCATCTTACTGAGCCATGTATGCACTTCCACTTCTTTGCCAAAATCATATTGTCAGATATCCATTTGAAGGTTGAAATTAGGTTTGTGATGGTTTTGTGTCATCGATGATATCATAGGGATATAAATTCCATTCTAAAAGGGTTTATCTCCTCTTCCTCCTTAAAGTCCTCATTATTATGAAAAAAAGACTCCATGCCAAGCTACATGGGGCATGTTGCCTAGGGATTGTATTCACATCAATTTCTTGCTTACTTCTACATATTTTGAAACTTACAACTCCCCTTTAATCAAAAACTAAAAAGTTTTATGATACTCAAAATGGAATTACTATTGCAATCATGATGAAAATAACTAGATAAAAAATAGAAAAGAGTGAGGGCATTTGTACACCCAAGTGTGGGTTTCACTTGCAAATATGATTAATGGAGAAAAACTTCTTTAATAAACACGATCAATAACTAATTAATTGTATTTATAAAATGATAACATAAATATATGAGGGAAGAAAACCCATATTTATAACAATAATGTGCAAAACTATTAGCATAAATCTAGCTTATAACTTACATCATTAATAAAGTCATTAGTTCTCCATAGTGGGTTAGGCAAGCATAGTTAATGCCCCCACCAATGCTCAAGTCTTTCTAATAACATGTTAATACTTGTTCTTTTGTTAATCATATATTAATGGGGTCATATGTAAACACTAATCATCTTGTGGGCTCTTAAAATTTTAAACTAGTAAAAATATATTCCAAAATACTAAAATTGTTCGGGTTAAACATTATGTTTCTTCTAATCAAACTATTATTAATTAAATAAATAAAATTATAATGAAAAAAATGGTCTCTTTCATTTTTAATTGTATTTTTACTTAATAATTATTTATCAAATAAAATAAAATAATTTCAAAAAAATATAATCTTTATTTAAAACATTATTAAATAAATAAATAAATAAAAACAATCCTCTCGGACAATTCTCCACAAATGGTGTCTTTCGAAATCCACTCACACACTTTAGTCCCGTCTCATCATTACATATGGATGAAACAAACAATCTTTACCCAAAGGAATCAAACGCAAACTAGAGATAAAACAACGAGATTCTTAAGTTCAGTGCACCACCCTTCCACACTGTGATGAAATACGATGCAATATTTTCCATTTTAAATATAATTTTAATGGCAATGTCACATCATACCTAACAATTAAGGATAAAGTTACAAAGTAATATGAAATATAGATCAAGAGGCAAGAGAAGAAAAAGGTTGTTAATAAACCTAAACCTAATAATCAACAACACTTTCATTACTCAACTCTGCACTTTCATATTCCAATATCTGATTTCCGTTAAAATGATCATGAGATCATAGTGACGATATCTACAGTAAGAATTTAGTAAACGAAAAGTTCTAGAGTCATCCATGAAAAAACAATGAATGTGAAAATGTATCAGTTTAGACTCGCCTGTTGCTTTGCACTTCATCAGATTGAGGTGTGACTCGTCATCCATGAACAAAGTTTCTCGTTTGTTTATTTTCATGTGATTGATAGGGATTGATAAAATAATTGTAGATGTTCTGTGGGGACTCTAGAATCAAGATCTTCTTGTTTGTTTACTGTCACGAGATTGACAAAGATTGTTGTCGTTATTCACGGACGCTAGAATCTGCAAGGTTGGAATTTCAAACTCGGAAATCCTATTAAATTTGATGGTTTAAAGGAAAATTGTACTTTTACAGACAATTCTTCCATCAAATTCCATAGCTCGAGATCCATAAGGATATGATTATCAAACCAAACCAAGCTCCAACTAAATAAATAATGCAAGGATAGAAAACGAAATATGAGGCTTGGGCTGCACTTTGATCCCATTGGTTTATAAGCCGATAAACCAGAATTGGCATAAGAACATGGAAGCACTTGTCGGTAAGCCCAAGCCTGGTTAAAACCAGAATTGGCCTAAGAACACGGAAGGGATTTCCGGTAAGCCCACGGGAAAGGAAGTGGGTCAGTGGGAAATGAAATAATACAAAACCTAAAAGCAGGACAAACTCACATGCTTCCTATGTTATACTTTCTGGCCTCACGCGCTTGCTCATAATATTATACTTCCAACATCACACACTCAATAGAGTATACCTCCGTGAGTGATCTTCAAAGTCACAATGATGTGTAATGTCTAACTCTTTATTTTCACCCTATTCCTAGTTCCTTGTTCAGGATTTATATTGTATTACTTTGCCACGTTCCAAACAAGGAGAGATAGTGTAATGTTAAGTAGACACAAACATGTTTATATGTTATATTCACACATGGTTAATCATGGAACTATGTTACCTTTCATTTCATGACGAATAGCTCTATAATATATTGACACATGGTCTTATATTGCATTAACACATGGTGACAATTAGAAAAATGATATACCAACATTTGGTCATATGACATGTAGAAATAAGTGGCCTTTTGTTAGGTCCAAACATGATGACAAGTGGCCCTTTGTTAGGTCATATCACAATTAGTGGCCCTTTCTTAGGTCCAAACATGATGACAAGTGGCCTTGTAATGAACCTCAAAATTCACATAAAAAAAAAAAAAATCTTGGGTACATGTTCAATAGTCTTATTGTCCTTTACTCCTCTTATCCTACATTAATACAAGGTTGTCGCTTCCTGTTACATTAATACAAAGTCGTTGCTTCCTGTTTTCGGCAGTGAGTTACATGTGATCAAAGTTCTTAGCTAGGGATATCATTTTTCATTCCAACTTATCGTTATCTATGGTTTCATTTTTCCCAAAGCCACCTTATATTAAGGAGATGCAACTTCCTTGATTGTATTTCATACTAATGCAAGGGTCAAAGTTATGGACTTATGATGCCAAGTATGATATCTATAAAGGATCTATGAGGAGATTAACATTAATCAAAAACAAAAGTTTAAAGGGTTTCAAACAGATTCGAACATTAAACTTTGCACCTTGGAAATACATTACATAGAGGTTAACTTGTGAATTTATGGTTATAACCGTGTGCACACCACTCATTCGTTAGGTAATGACAAGGCTATTCACCCCGGGTGGTTATCTCAAAGGTAGTTGGGTTTAACATAATCGTTGTATCAAGTCATCCATCCGGTTACCTTGCCATTAATGCTCTGAACCACCGATACAGACTGGAACCCTCGTGCCTTAAAGGCCTATCTACAACATTTAAAGTGCCTGAAGAATGTATGTGCGTTCATAACTCGATTGGCGTTCCCTAATGACAAGTTGACACCTACCCCATAAGCACATGGCCCAAGTACAAATACCCCATCCCCTTTACTCCTTGCGAATGGTTACCCCGCAGTTTCACATTCATTCTGGTTTTGGTTTCGTGTGGAAGGAAAAACACCATTTCAGTCCATTTTCGTTTGCATTATAGTTTTGGTTTAGTGAGGGAGATGAGAATGTCTCAGACCATTATTCGTTTGGTTTTATCCTCGAGGATATAGGTTTTGGATTCGGTCCCTATACCGAATGGGCGAAGACCTTGGGTGGAACTTCTCGACAACAACTCTGCGTAAGGGGTAAGTTTACCCTTGACTATCTTTTTCTCTTTAACTTGTTTGGTAGGACTCTGTTGCTTCTGATCTTGGTATGTCTTTCAGTAGTAACCTTCGAAGTCAGTGTGAATTGGTATATAATACCCTGGCTAGGTTTAGTTCTTCACGGCTTAACCCTTCCTCTGTACAAATCTTTTCGTCGACCGGGTTATTCTATTTCCTTGGAGGGACTTAATATGATTGTTTGTTGCATGAGTGTATTCAGAAAATGATATATTTTTTTTGAACTTTCGGTAAGGTCAAGTCCGGTCTACTCTTACTCAGGTGTGCAATAGACCTGTCAGCCTACTGTTGAACTTGAGAGGGTTTCTGTGTTAACTTTGCTAGTTCCATATAGTGATTGCAGCGACGTTCTCATGGCCAGGTTCATTTAATCCTTCCTGTTCACATTTGCAAAGTCATATTAATTTTATGTTTTAATATTAATTTATGGTTATTATACGCAATTCTTTTTCTGTAGTGTTTTGATTGAGACTGGTATCCTTCGCTAATGATGGGCCCCTTACTGTGTGAGGGTATCCATCAGGGTGACACAGACTCCTCCCCCCTTCTCAGTTTGGGAGGCGCATGGGAAAACACGATGGCATTCAACAAGAGCACCCTTTCAGTTAATTAGTTCATTGAACATTGTTCTAAATTTTGCCTTGTAATTGAATCATCATTCTTTCCTGTTGAATACATCGTAATGATCCACAGCGTTTTGTGTAGGCGCAGTTATGTCGAATAATGGGGACGCCCTTATCACTTCTTCAAGAGGTATTCAGGTTTCAAAACAGTTCCCTTCCGTCTATTACAAGTTTATAAGCAACGATGTTCCAGGCTCTATCTCATCCTTAATGTTTGAAGTTATTTGTTCCAAGTTCTATATTCGATTGATACAGGGTACGCCCCTGATTTTTGTATATAAACATTCTGGTGTGAAGATACTTTAAGCCAAGCTCGTGCCTGGTTGGAACTATGATAGACAGATAGTCGTACTATTTAACATTTTGATACTTATGCCTTGAGTATTATTTCCTGTATGAAAAGGATTTCGTATATCACTATTTAAATGTTTTCCTTGATATTTCCAAAAATTATTTATTATTATATATTTGAAATCTTTAGTTACGTTCTAGAATTTTAAGTCTCATTATTATGTACCCGGTCTCTTCTCAAACCGATTTGATTAATAATAGAGTACTACCAAAAAACTAGTATAAAACATCTGCGCATGTGGGTTTTTCTTTCGTCGAGCTTGGGTGATGACTTTCAGATTTTGTTTAAGATTTGTACACTTGTATTCTTGTTATAGCATTAGTCATTTGGGTAGGAGTAGGAACTGAGTCTTATTCCACATTTTACTATTTTGTTTTTAGAGTCGGTTGTAAGCAATGGTTTCAGTAGCGTAAGTGTGTGCGACTCCGTCCATATTTCCTTTGGGGTTTCTTGTATAATATCGACAGGGAAACGAAATGTTTACTATCTGTGGTTGAAAGGGATCGGTATTTTCTAGAAAAGAAATCGGTCTTACTTTTCCTTTTGTGTGCTTCATTACTCCGTTATACTAGATATCATGTAGCATTGTACTTACGACATTAGTTTTACTATAGATGTGCCTCTAAATCTACGACAAAGGTTATGTCGTAGATGCACCTCTAAACCATAGGATCATTACCAAAGTACCCCACTACCATGCTCATGTACAAATGTTCAGTTTTCTGCAATGGGGTTTGGGATAAGTTTTTGAATCGTATTCCTATGTGAATGTTTTATGTATATCTGTCTAGTCTTTTGAATACCTTTATAGGTCAGTCTATTCCAGTGTCATATGATATCATCTAGAAATCTCAATATGTTTAAACCTAAATGCTCAGGATATATTCACACAGTTCGATATACATATCACTTAACATCTCTGTATTAAGGAGTATATTTACCTTTGAAAGAAAACTGGATTGATATTCTCATTAGAGGAGGCTTCATTATATATTGTAAATAGTTTGTAGGAGGATGAAATCTGCCACAGTTATTGGTGCGCATGGCTTCAAGTATTCATACAAACAATTTTAATTCTTTCCCTTTTCTTAACAGAACTAAGAGGCTCATTGTAGTCTGTAATCTATTATGAAATCAATAACTACTACATAATTCATTTTTTTTATTATTATTATCGTTTGGTACATTCCAATATCTCATTAACTATTTGACATTAAATCTACAAAATGAGTCCATTTCCAGCGAATGATTATGAAATAAAATAATAGATCTTTCCATCCCTACCATCAACCAGAATTTACACATAGAAGCAACCAAATTGCACACATGACATTGGACTAGTATAAGGTAGAGTTACTTATTTGAGTCAAATTGTGGACAGACAAAGGGAACAGCCACGTTCCACCCAACCGTAGAATAGGGGCGTCTAATATACTTACTTGATTCATCCCATAGCCTGACCATGAGTCCATGAGAGCGAATTAGAATTTCCACTCCAACAATGTCCTTCAATTCCACCAGTATCTCCCTTGCCTCACACTCACACACTAGTGCTCATAACAACAAGAAAATAGAGAATAGACTCCATAGTCTTACTTCCCAGCATACTTGGCAGTGTCCTGCCTCCTCACATATGCTATTTATTAATTCACCTAGGACTTTTTCCCTCCCATGGGTAATTTTCGTAGCTTCCTAAACCCCTGATTTTTAGGGGCTTCCAATGGCCAAATCACTGATTTTCCACTTGTAATAATCAGCCCATAGTTAATTCCAATGTGTTCCCCACTCATGGAGTCATGGTCAGCTAAATTTAACATGGTTGTTCCATTTTTCCTCCTACAATAAATATAAAATATTCTATTTTCATACAAGTGATGCAGGAGCATCGCCAACACATCAAGCGAGCCAACACGGAAGCGGAGGATAGCTGGACGAGCCAACACAAATTTTGAAAACACTTTGGAATTGTTGCACAAATCTTAAATGAGCCATTAAGATGAGGCGCACTTGTATATTGTAAATGGACCTTGAGCATATAGCTCTCATCCTTAGTAGGTAGACGACATTTAAAATAGTTAATGTAAAGTAGATAGAATTTAATTCTAGACTAGACAGTTGTAGAGCGCAAGAGGGAAACGGGATATAGACACCCTCATTATGCATTGTAACATTATTCAGAAGCATTTGGAGCAAGAAGAAGCAGAGAGCTATGTAAAAACACCCATGTACAAACATTTGAATTAATAGAAAGCTTTGATTCAAATTCATGGTTTGTGTTGTTCTCTGTGTATTGGTGTTGAACGATAGGCTCATGAACATTTGCTTCCTGTTATACATTTGCTTTTATATGCTATGTATGTGATTTCATGTATGAATTGAAGTCTAAGAGGGAGATGGAATGAGTTTCAATTGTTTCTCTATTTGAGCCAGAGAATTCCTATAAGGAGTGCAGTTGAAGTGTCTGCAAGGAGTGCATTGACAGAGGGTTCAGATAGAGATAGTTTTTGTTCTCATTCATCCAGAAGTGCAGTTGGGCACAGGAGCCATGCAGGGAGTGTGTAGGTCGGGTAAAAGTCTCAGGGTTGCGAACCTGAGTGAAGCAATTGACAGACTGCTGTTGCAGGTGTGCGCAGAGTCAAGTGACTTCAACACTTCGACGTTGTTGAAGGTTTGCCGCAAGGAGTACGTGCAAGATTTTTCTTGAAGGACTTGAGGTTGTGGGGAAAATCTCAGGAGGGATAGGACCTTCGAATTTGTTGAAGGACAGCGTAGAAAAGTTGTGCCTTGAATGTTGGCAAGAAGTGTCGCAAGTTTTCACGTAGGTGGATAAGTTCTGTGGAAGAACACTTAGTCATTTTGTGGATTGCATAAGGAAGAACGGATGATTGATATCTTCCAGGGAAAATCAGCGAATCACCGTGAGCCGTTGGATCTCGTGGGGGTGCAGGGGGATACTGCAGATATTCCCATAGTGTTTAAAGCTCAGAAGGGGCAGATCCGTTGATCCAAGCCAGCCAGGGGTGTTGGATTATTCGCAAAATCACCTATCGAGATTTCGTAAGAAAGGAATTGAAGATTTCGTAACGGGAGTCGTGAAATCGCGATACGCTGTATCCCAACGTCTACAAGTACAGTGCGGGGCCACAGGAGTTGGTGGTGGACAGGTAGCACAATGTATCAGGGTTCGGGAAACGTAAAGTCCCGAAACATTGGACATTAGGATTCACGATCCCACGAAGTCCGAAATCCTGACCAGGTGACGGGACCGTTGAAAAGTCAAAGCCGCGAGCTCATCATAGTTTCAGCATATCGGGACTCAGGAGTCGGAGAACCGAGTTTCTCGACACTGCGAGTGTCGAGATACCGATAGAGAAAGTCCCGACAAAGGAACGAAAGGGTCAGCGTTGACTCATATCGGGTCTCAGAGATTCGAGAGTCCTACGCTCGATCAATGACCTCGCAAGGTTGTGAAGTTCGGTTCCCCAATAAGTAAAGAGAGGGGGAGTCGCACAAAGAGATCTGTGGATGCATATTTATCGATAGGGAAATAGAAGGACCAGTTAGTGTTCTTCGGGCTGAGGAAAGAGAAGATCCTGTGAGAAGGCATGCCTGTGGGTGCGACACTGCGTCAGTTTGGTATCAAAGCTTCAGATTCTTGTCTGTATATTTCAGGCGAGGAAGGCATAAAAGGTAAGGAGTACTCTAATACGCAACGTCAAGTGGTATCAAAGCTAAGACAAATTGTTCTTTTCTTTTTGTAGCAGAGAAGAGGAGAATTCACCATGCCGCCAAGGAGAGATAGGCAATCACCTGATCCAGAGGATAGGGAAGTGCAGAGAAGAAGAGGCAGGCAAATAAATGATCCAGTCATAGAGAGACAGATGAAAGACCTCCAAGCGAGACTCGAGGACATGGAGACAGCGCAAAGACACACAGCTAGTGCAGGGGATCTGAGTGATTTCGATAGTGAAATAGAGGCTGAAAGAGAGGAGGAAGTTACATCCGGAGATGCATCCAACGAGCATTTGATCAAAGCTATTTCCAGGATGGGTGCAAGAGCGAAGATGGCCATTCCAATTTACGAGAGAAACTTGGATGCAGAGGAGCTACTAGATTGGATGAGAGCTCTGGATACTTACTTCGACTACAAAGATGTCGAAGAGGACAAGAAAGTCAAGCATGATGTTACATGCTTAAAAGGACATGCAACATTGTGGTGGGATGAACTACAAGCTGACAGGCACTGCAAGGGAAAGAAGAAGATCAAGAGCTAGGACAGGATGATCGTGAAGATGAAGGAAAAATTCATCCCCAGGGATTATCAAATTACTCTGTTCAGGAGAATGCAAAACCTGAGACAGAAGCTGATGATAGTGAAATAATACACTGAGGAATTCTATCGACTAAACATCAGGGCAGGTCATCGGGAAAGCGATGATGAAAAAGTTGCCAGATACATGAATGGCCTGAGATATGATATACAGGATGAGATGAGCATGGTAACCATCCGAACGGTGGAAGATGCTTATCAGATGGCTCTGAAAGCTGAAGAGAAGCTGAGCCGAAAACAGAGTCAGAGGGGCCGAGGCAGAAGTCAGCCTAGAGGTAAAGCAGTTGCCCAAGACAAATACCAGAAGCCCAAGGAGGAATGGAAGAAACCTCAGAATCATGCAAGGAGAGGTGGAACCTCACAGCGGGGTCCATATGTTGAACAGAGAGGGCAGCATAATGAATAGAGAGGAGATTATGCTGACAACAACACTTTTCCTCGTACTAGATGCAGAGGAAGAGGAAGAGGTGGAGTAATCACATGCGTCACATGAGGAAAGAATGGGCACAAGTATTACGAGTGTCCAAAGAAAAAGAAGGACATTGGAGAATCTCACATCACTGAATCAAAGAGGCGGGGTGTTGAGGCCAAATACGCTGAAGGCGGAAGATCGCTCATGATGCGAAAATTCCTTTTGACACCTGAGAAGGAGGTGGAAAGTTCAGTCCAAAGGACCAGACTCTTTAGGACTGCTTGCAAGACCAAGGATAGGGTATGCAAGGTCATTGTATACAGTGGTAGCATGTATAATCTCGTATCTACGGAGATGGTAGAGAAGCTGGAGCTGGAGATGACTGATCATCCAAGCCCATACAGAGTTTTGTGGCTACAGAAAGGACACCAGGTAACTGTTACTAAACAATGGTTGGTTGAATTCAAGATAGGTGGATATAATGATAAGATCTTATGTGATGTTATTCCCATGGATGTTTGTCATCTATTACTGGGTAGACCATGGCAATATGATAGAAATGTGATTCATGATGGGAGAATGAACACATACACCCTAGAGAAAAATGGGAGGACACACATGTTGCTTCCGATAAAGGATAAGGAGGTGAAGCTGGAAGTAAGAAACACAGTACTTCTCATGAGTGGAAAGGAACTTCTTACCGAGGTTAAGAAGAAGGAGGATCCACAATTCTTTGTGGTCAGGAAGCCGTAGATTGTTCTGACTAGTACAAGAGTGGATGATTTACTGGATGAAGTTCAGGAACTGCTGGAAGAGTTCGCTGACATTATAGTGGAAAAACTACCTCGTTCGTTGCCATCGGTCAGGAGTGTGAGTCATCATATTGATCTCATACCAGGAGCCAGTTTTCCAAATAAAGCCGCATACAGATTGACGCCGCAGGAGAATGAGGAGGTTAAAAGGCAAGTCCAGGAGTTGTTGGACAAAGGGTTAGTCAGGGAAAGCTTGAGTCCGTGTGCTGTTCCAACAGTACATAGTCCAAAGAAAGACGGAGGTTGGAGGATGTGTACCGACTCGAGGGCGATCAATAATATAACCATCAGGTACAGGTTTTCATTGCCAAGAATGGATGATCTGATGGATTGCTTGAGTGGAGCAAGGTACTTTTCAAAGATTGATTTAGAAAGTATCACCAAATTCGCATGAGAGAAGGCAATGAATGGAAGACAGCATTCAAAACAACCGAGGGTTTGTATGAATGGCTTGTTATGCCATTTGGCTTAACCAATGTGCCAAGTACCTTTATGAGGTTGATGAACGAAGTCCTGAGGGAGTTCATCGGAAATTTTGTCATCGTATACTTGGATGACATACCGATTTATAGTAAATCAGTGGCAGAGCACTTGAAGCATTTGGCTATAGTGATGCAAAAACTACAGCAGGAGAAGTTGTTGATTAATATGAAGAAGTCCTCATTCATGAAGACATAACTCATTTATTTGGGATTTTTTATTTCGGAAAATGAGTTGAGGATGGATCCAGATAAGGTGGAAGTGATCAAGAATTGGCCATCACCGAGGAATGTATTCGAGGTGAGAAGTTTTCATGGTTTGGCTAGTTTCTACCGAAAATTCATCAGGAATTTCAATGGAATTAGAACAGCGATGATGGATACAGTGAAGAAATGGCATAAGTCTTTTCATTGGACAGAAGAAGTTGAAAAGAGTTTCAATCTGTTGAAAAGGAAGATCACAGAACAACCGGTTTTGGTGTTTCCGGATTTCCAAAAAACATATCAGGTGAAATGCGATGGAAGTGGATTTGCAATCGGGGTAGTCTTGAGTCAAGAAGACAGGATGATAGCATATTTCAACGAGAAGTTGAATGAAGCAAAATTGAAATACTCCATGTATGATAAGGAGTTTTATGCTATCATACAGGCATTAAAGAAATGGAGGCATTACTTGATACCCAAAGAATTTGTATTGTAAAGTGACAATCATGCACTGCAGTTTGTGACTCAACGAGAGAAGTTGAATCAGAAACATGTAAAATGGGTTGAGTATATGCAGAATTTCACATTTGTGATTAAACATATTTTTGGTACTGCTAACAAAGTTGTTGATGCTTTGAGAAGGAAGTGTATGTTGTTGCAGGACTTCAAAGTCCACACTTTACATTTTGATGATCTCAGGAATATGTACGCAGATGATCCAGATTTTCAGGAAGCGTATGAAGCAACTGAGAATCCAGTTCTCAGAGATAGAAGCCCGTGGATAGAATACATGATCCAGGAAGGATTGTTGTTCAGAGGAAATCAACTGTGTATTCTGAAATGCTCCATGAGGGAGAATCTGTTGAAGGAGAAACACAGTGGTGGACTCGCAAGACATTTCGGTTATGACAAAACATTCGTGAAATTGAATGAGTCATATTTTTGGCCGAGAATGTGAGCGTATGTCAAAATATTTGTAGACAGATGCAGAATTTTCCAGCATTCGAAGGGAAGAAAACAGAATGCGGGTTTTTATCAACCGTTTCCCATACCAGAAAGGTTGTGGGATGCGATAAGCATGGATTTTGTATTGGGGTTGCCAAGGACACAAAGAGGTGTTGATTCAATCTTTGTGGTAGTGGATAGATTTTCCAAGATGGCACACTTCATCCCATGTCAGAAGACCAGTGATGCAACTCACATTGCAAATATGTTCTTCAAAGAGGTCATTCGACTTCATGGGTTGCCAAAAAGTATAGTTTCAGACAGAGACACGAAATTCATAGGGAATTTTTGGAGGACCTTATGGAAGAAGCTGGGGACTAATTTGATGTTTAGTTCAGCTTATTATCGTCAGACGGATGGACAGAAGGAAGTGGTCAAGAGAAGTCTGGGAGACTTGCTGAGAAGCTTGGTGACAGAGCACCACAACAGTTGGGACAATATATTACCACAGGCAGAATTTGCGTACAATGACTCGATGAATCGGAGCATAGGCTAAAGTCCATTTCAGGTTGTTTATGGCATGCAACCGAGGGGAATTTCTGAACTGAGAGATTCAGGACAGACTGCTACTAGGAGCGCTAGTGCAGAGGAATTCACTGAGGCGATGAAGGAACTTCATAGCCAGGTGAAGGAGCGGTTGTAGAATTCAAGTCAGGAATACTTCAGTTCAAGGTTGGTGATCTGGTTCTGGCATGTTTGAGGAAAGAAAGATTCCCGAGAGGAGCATACAATAAGCTGAAGATGAAGAAAATCGGGCCATGCAAGGTCTTGAGAAAATTTGGGGACAATGCTTATGAGATTGAACTACCCGATGGGATTGGAATTTCTCCGATATTCAATGTCTCAGATTTGTACCCATACAGAGATGGAGATGAGAAGCCAACGATCCAGTGGATGAAGCAAATGCCAGTTGCAGAGAAGCCACAGATGGAATGCATACTGGACAAGAGAGTGAGTAAGAGGACCAGGCAAAAACAATATTTTGAGTATCTGGTCAAGTGGAAGAACCATCCAGTTGAAGATGCCAACTAGGAGACTGAAGCTGAGATACAGAAGCATGGACAGATCATGCAGGAGCTCATGGATAGGAGCCCATGAAATTTTTCAAGCGAGGGAGTATGATGCAGGAGCATCGCTAACACATCAAGTGAGCCAGCGTGGAAGTGGAGGACAGCTCGACAAGCTATCACAAATTTTGAAAACACTTTGGAATTGTTGCGCAAATATTAAATGAGCCATTAAGATGAGGTGCACTTGTATATTGTAAATGGACCTTGAGCGGATAGCTCTCGTCCTTAGTAGGTAGACGACATTTAAAATAGTTAATGTAAAGTAGATAGAATTTAATTCTAGACTAGACAGTTGTAGAGCGCAAGAGGGAAACGGGATATAGACACCCTCATTGTGCATTGTAACATTATTCATAAGCATTTGGAGCAAGAAGAAGCAGAGAGTTTTGTAAAAACACCCATGTATAGACATTTGAATTAATAGAAAGCTTTGATTCAAATTCATGGTTTGTGTTGTTCTTTGTGTATTGGTGTTGAATGATAGGCTCATGAACATTTGCTTCCTGTTATACATTTGCTTTTATATGCTGTGTATGTGATTTCATGTATGAATTGAATTCTGAGAGGGAGATGGAATGAGTTTCAATTGTTTCTCTATTTGAGCCAGAGAATTCCTGCAAGGAGTGAAGTTTAAGTGTCCGCAAGGAGTGCGTTGACAGAGGGTTCAGATAGAGATAGTTTTTGTTCTCATTCATCCAGAAGTGCAGTTGGGCACAAGGGCCATGCAAGGAGTGCACAGGATGTGTAAAAGTCTCAGGGTTACGAACCTAAGTGAAGAATTTGACAGACTGTTGTTGCAGGTGTGCGCAGAGTCAAGTGACTTCAGCACTTCGACGTTGTTGAAGGTTTGCCACAAGGAGTGCGTGCAAGAGTTTTCTTGAAGGACTTGAGGTCGTGGGGAAAATCTCAGGAGGGATAGGACCTTCGAATTTGTTGAAGGACAGCATAGAAAAGTTGTTCCTTGAAGGTTGGCAAGAAGCATCGCAAGTTTGCACGCAGGTAGATAAGTTCTGTGGAAGAACACTTAGTCATTTCGTGGATTGCATAAGGAAGAACGAACGGTCGATATCTTCAAGGGAAAATCAGCGAATCACCGTGAGCTGTTAGATCTCGTGGGGGTGCAGGGGGATATTGCAGATATTCCCATAGTGTTTAAATCTCAGAAGGGGTAGAGTCGTTGATCCAAGCCAGCCAGGGGCGTTGGATTATTCGCGGAATCGCCTATCGGGATTTCATAAGAAAGGAATCGAAGGTTTGCTAATGGGAGTCGCGAAATCAAAATACGCGATATCTCGACGACTACAATTATAGTGTGGGGCCACAGGAGTTGGTGGTGGACAGGTAGCACACTGTATCGGGGTTCGGGAAACGTAAAGTCTCGAAACATTGGACATCAGGATTCACGATCCTGCAAAGTCGGAAATACCGACGAGGTGACAGGACCGTTGAAAAGTCAAAGTTGTGAGCTCATCGAAGTTTCAGCATATCGGGACTCGGGAGTCGAAGAACTGAGTTGCTCGACACCACGAGTGCCAAGATCCTGATAGAGAAAGTCCCGACAAAGGAACAGAAGGGTCGGCGTTGACTCATATCCGGTCTTGGAGATTCGAGAGTCCTACGCTCGATCACTGACCTCACAAGGTTGTGAAGTCAGATTCCCTGATAAGTAAAGAGAGGGGGAGTCGCGCAAAGAGATCTGTGGGTGCAGATTTCCCGATAGGGAAATAGAAGGACCGGTTAGTGTTCTTCGGGCCGAGGAAAGAGAAGATCGTGTGAGCAGGCGTGCCTGTGTGTGCGACACTGCATCAACAACTTTCATAGTCAAATATTCAGTTGGATCAAATCAAGTTTCTGACCAACAGTCATAATCATTAATTACAATCATCAAATTCGAAATTCAAAATTTCCATAAATGGCAAAAATTTTCCAATTCTAATTTACTAAAAACAGAATGAATTTCTAGCAAATTTAAATTTCTAAATATTTTATTTTTTTTGGGACTTCACAGACCCTTTGTTAGGTCATAGCACATTGTTGAAGTTGGAGAATTGTGAGTTTTTTTTGTTATCAACATTGTTTATAAAGTTTCAAGTGTCAAGAATGATGTTGATTTTATCATAGATTGACAATTTCTCTGTTGCGCATTGGCATATAGAAAATAAATTGAAATAAAAAATGGAATTTTGTGTTACCTTGCTTTGTTTTTTCTTCCTCAGCAATATTTGATGCCTTGTTGTTAAAGTTGAATCAAATTCCAAGCAAAGGGAAAATTAAGGGAAAAAATGGATCTCTATCCTCCTTCCTATTGTTTAGTTTCAACTAGTGCACTTCACTCATTCTAGTGGTATATTTACTTCTAGTGAGATATTTACGATGCCACCAATTGAGAATAAGAAGCAAAGGAACAAGTAGCTAGAGTGTATACTTGGTGGGGAATATGAGATGATGGAACTTGATCTATAAAAAGTCTATGGTTTGGTTTTCTTATACTTACGAGTCGCCTTGATATACTGCATGTAATCTCATTGAAAGAAGTTCACCGCTGAAGTTCCTATTGTAAATTCTTAGAAGTAAAACATTTCAGTCCTATTTATCTTTTCGATGTGAAACATCTAAAGGTAACAAGAAAATAACCTATATCAAATTGAAAATATATTTTTTTGACACTATATTAGCTTTTATTCCAGAAGACTAATTACAAAATTCATTCCATTTCATATTGTAGTGTATGCAACATGCATTGTAAATATTCTACATCAATGAATGCATGAGAATGATGTTAAAAATGACTTAGAAAAGTATAGATTGTTCCCTATAATAGAAATTGTTGTTTTCATTTTTGAACGAATATTTTTTTCAGTGGTCTAAATGGTATAACAGAGAGATTCTCACTTTGTAATGTAGTCCAAAGCAAGAGAAGGAGGAATCTCGATCTGAGCCTTTGGAGTAGGTGGAGGGGACCTCGAGCATTGAAGTAACCTTCTTCGATAGATCCCCAAAACATGTGAGGCTACATTATAAATATGTTAGTGATAAATATGTCAGTGACTAACAGGTAGATTTAGAATAGTTGTGGGAAGATCACAATGTGGTGGTGAGGATAGGGTTGAGGCAAGTAGAAGGAATGTGATAGTCAATAGTCGGTTGACTTATTCACTGACACAGCACAAATGTTAATACAAAACAAGTGTTAATATAGCACAAGTGTTAATACAACATGACAATACACATTTATCCAATCAACAAACTTAATCAACTCAATCAATAGATGCCAAATCCATAAAATGCATCGTCGTCATTTTGAGAAAGAGTTTCAATAAACTTCTAGGTTATATAAGATTGAAAAAATGTATTGTGTCAGAGGCTATTTAAAGACCTCAAAAACAACATCAATGAAGATGTGAATATATAATAGCCTCAAAACTTTGGATTGACAAAACAAGCTCGACAATAAGAGTTCCAACTTATTAGCCAATAGATTTTAAAATAAAAGCAATTAAAATATTACAAAATAATAACTATTTTACTTTTCCTATGTACAAATTTGAAAGGAAAAGTAATTAAAGGTCAACGTTCAATCGATCATTATAGCCCTAGACTTCGACGAGGACTAATAAAGGATAAGGGATATTAACCATTTTCATGGTTTCTATTATAGTAAGAATAAGGGAGGGAATTTTTTTTTTTAATTAAATTCATTATTTGGTTATTCATGAAGAGTATTCTCCAGAAATTTATATTGGAAATCAAAACTAGTATAGGTAGTTGGCTATAAAAAGTTTTTTAATATTACAAACATGACCATTAAACTAGGGTTGTGAGTATTTCAGATAAAGATTTTATGATGAGATATTAGAGTTTTAGTTTGGATGACATGTATGGTATTTCATTTGTGGCCTTTAATTTTATCCTTCTTCAATTTCCCTTTTATCATATGTATAATCCTTCTTTCTAGAGCTAAGTATTTTTCCCTTAATAATTTGAACATGATTTGATTTTCTAGCTCTATATAATGAGATTTTTAAAAGAGTCATTTTCAAAACATTTTTACTTTAGTTTTTTCTATAGATTTATAACATACATCTCCCAAACTAGATATATAGAGAGTTTGACCTTGGACTCAAAGACATGAAACTTCTCAATATATTCTTCAATGATTAAGTCCTTTTGGAAAACATGTATTAGTTCAGTTCATCATAAGGTTCACCACAATCATGCTATGCCTTTTATGTTAATGCATATGAAAAATTGCTAAAGTCTCCTTTAGGACTTTTAACAATCAGCTCGCCCCAACTATGTGCGTATCCATTTAAATGTTGTAGTTACCACATTTAACTTATCTTCTTGTAACACATGTGTTATACCTTGAATAATATCTTTCAATCATCTTGCTCACCCATGTATTTCCATTTCTTTGCCAAAGTCATATTGTCATATCTATCCATTTGAAGGTTGAAACTAGGTTTGTGATGGTTTTGTGTCGTCAATGATATCATAGGGATATAAATTCCATTCTAAAAGGTTTTATCTCCTCTTCCTTCTTAGAGCCCTCATGATTATGAAATAAAGACTCTATGCCAAGTTCAATGGGTTTGTTGCCTAGGGCTTGTATTCACATCAACTTCTTGCTTACTTCAACATATTTTGAAACTTACAACTCCTCTTTAATCACAAACTCAAGAGTGTTTTGATACTCAAAATGGAATTACTATTGCAATCATGAAAATTATAACTACACAAAAATTAGAAAAAAAAAATGGAAAAGAGTGAGGGCATTTGTACACCCAAGTGTGGGTTGCACTTGGAAATATGATTAATGGAGAAAAAACTTCTCTAATAAACACCAATAACTAGTTAATTCTATTGATAAAATGATAACATAAGTATATCACGAAACAAAACTCATATTTATAACAATAATGTGCAAAACTACTAACATAAATCTAACTTAAGACTTACATCATTATGAGTTATGCAATCATTGTTAATACCCTCACGAATGCTTAAGTCTTTCCAATAACATGTCCATACTAATGCTCAAGCCTTTCCAATAACATGTTCATACTAATGCTCAAGTCTTTCCTATAACATGTCCATACTAGTTTTTTTGTTAATCATATATTAGTGAGCCATTTGTAAACACTAAACATCTTGTGGGCTCTTAAAATTTTCAATTAATTAAAATATATTCCAAAATACTAAAATGGTTGTGGTTAAACACTATGTTTCTTTTAATCAAACTATTGATAATTAAATAAAATTTATTATCATGAAAATTAAAATTTTCTCTTTCATTTTAATCTTATCTTTACTTAAATAATTATTTATCAAATAAAATAAAACAAAACAACTAAAAAAAATACAAATTTTATTTAAACAATTATCAATTAAAAAAAAAAAAACAATACTTTAGAGACAATTCTCCACATTCATGAATAGTGTCTTTCAAAATCCAATCACACACTTTAGTCCCGTCTCATCATTACATGTTGCTGAAACAATCAATCTTTACCAGAGATAAAAGAACGCGATTCTTAAGTTCAGTGCACCACCCTTCCGCACTCTGATCAAATAAGACGCCATCTTTTCCATTTTAAACCTAATTTTAATGGCAATGTCACTTCA
>JZKD02S0190945.1:19995-44157 GCA_000966675.3 Picea glauca | reverse complement strand
TGCTTCAATGTCTCACTTACATGCTTCATCTAGAGATTTGTTTCTCGAAAATTAGAATTCTTCTATATGTGAGTACATGTCTTTAATTTCTACAAATTGCATCATTGTGAACCTAGAATTGCCTTCTTCTTTTTCATTTTTGTTCTAAAAAAATCATTGTTCAAACCTTAGAATTGTGTGAAATTATCTTAAAAGGTCATAGAACAATATTGAAGCTAGAGAATTGTGTGAGTTTTTTTTTATCAATATTGTTTACAAACTTTCATGTGTCTAGAATGATGTTGATTTTATCATAGATTGATGATTCTTCTGTTGCGCATTGGTATACACAAAATAAATTGAGTTTAAATTGAAATAAAAATTGGAAATTTGTGTTACCTTGCTTTGTTTTTTCTTCCTTGACAAGATTTGATGACTCGTTGTTAAAGTTGAATGAAATTCCAAGCAAAGGAAAAATTAAGGGAAAAAAGGGATCTCTATCCTCCTTCTTGTTGTTTAGTTTCAACCAATGCATTTCACTCATTCTAGTGATATATTTACTTCTAGTGAGATATTTACGACGCCACCAACTAAGAATCAGAAGCAAAGGAACAAGTAGATAGAGTGTATACTTGGTGGGGAATATGAGCGGATGGAACCTAATCTATATCAATATTATGGTTTGGTGTTCTTGTACTTAGCAGTCTCCTTGATATACTTCATGTAATCTCGTTGAAAGAAGGTCATCGTTGAAGTTCATGTTGTAAATGTCTACAAGTAAAACAGTTCAGTTCTATTTATCTTTTCGATGTGAAACATCTAAAGGTAACAAGAAAATAACCTATATCGAATTGAAAATATATTTTTTTGATACTATATTAACTTTTATTCCAGGAGATTAAGTACAAATTTCATTTCATTTCATATTGTAGTGTATTCAACATGAATTCCAAATATTCTACTTCAATGAATGCATGAGTATGATGTTAAAAATGACTTAGAAAAGTATAGATTGTTCCCTGGAATAGAAATTGTTGTGTTCCATTTTTAACGAATATTCTTTTTCAGTGGTCTAAATTGTATAACAGATAGATTATCACTTTGTAATGCAGTCTCGGGAAAGTGAAGAAGGAAGCTCGATCTGATCCTTCAGAGTAGGTGGAGGATACCTCGAGCGTTGAAGTAACCTAAGAGTACATTGTAAATCTGTCGGTGATAAATATGCCAGTGACTAACATGTAATTTGAGAATATTTGTGGGAAGATCACATTGAGGCGGTGAGGATAGGGTTGAGGCAAGTAGAAGGAATGTGATGGATCAACAATCGGTTGATTTATTCACTCGTCCACAACACAAGTGTTAATACAACATGAAAATCCACATTTATTCACTCAACAAATTTAATCAACTCATTCAATAGATGCAAAATCTATAAAATGCATCATCATCGTTTTGAGAAAGAGTTTCAATAAAATTCTAGGTTATACAAGATTGAAAAAATGTATTGTGTTTGAGGCTATTTAAATACCTCAAAAAAAACACCGATGAAGATATGAAGATATAATAGCCTCAAAACTTAGGATTGACAAAAAAATCTGGACAATAAAAGTTCCAACTTATTAGTCAATAGCTTTTTAAATAAAAGCAATTAAAATATTACAAAATAATAATTATTTTTGTTTTCCTATGTAAAAATTTGAGAAGCACAAAAATAGTTTTAGTCAAATGAATTTAGTAATTAAAGGTTAACACTGAAATTATCACTATAGTCATGGCCTTTGACGAAGACTAATAAGGGATAAGTGACATTGGCCATTTTCATGGTTTCTATTATAGTAACGGATAAGGGAGGGGATTGTTTTTTAAATTAAATTCATTATTTGGGTCTCCATGAAGAGTATTCTCCACAAATTTATATTCAAAATAAAAAATAGTATAGGTAGTTGGCTATAAAAAAAAATTAATAGTACAAACATGACCAATAAACTAGGGTTGTGAGTATTTCGGAAAAATATTTTATGATGAGATATTAGTATAGGTAGTTGGCTATAAAAAAAAAAATATTACAAACATGACCATTAAACTAGGGTTGTCAGTATTTCAGAAAAATATTTTATGATGAGATATTAGAGTTTTAGTTTGGATGGCATTGATGGTCTTTCATTTGCGCCCTTTAATTTCATCCTTTTTCAATTTCCATTTTATCGTATGTATAATCCTTCTTTCTAGAGCTAAGTTTTTTTTCCTCAATAATTTGAACAAGATTTGATTTTCTAGCTCTATATAATGGATTTTTTAAAAGAGTTGTTTTCAAATAATTTTTACTTTAGTTTTATCTATAGATTTATAACATACAACTCCCAAATTAGATATATAGAGAGTTTGACCTTGTACTCAAAGCATGGGTGATTTTAAGAACCCCGCCTAAATTTATATGTATAATAATTGGGTGAATCCCCATGATACATGGGAAAAATTGAAGGTTATTTTATTAATAATAGAATATGTATATATAATTTTTTAGAGAATATTTTACTAATTTATATAATCTTGTAAAATCTTGGCGAATCTTTCATTGAGTTATAAAATCTTGTAAAATATTGGCGAATATTTCACTTAATTGTAAAACCCTGTAAAGTCTTGGTGAATTTTTCAATAAACTATAAAACCATATATAATAATAGGAAAATGTACCCATTAAACTATAATATACTCATATTACATATTTGGAAAAAGAAACATAATTTGTCCATCCTCTAGACAACGCTACAAGCATCTCGGGTTGTGTTTGTCAAGGTTCTCGTTGTACACTGTTTGTATACCCCTCTATAGTTTTGATGATATTTCACCACAAAGTTCATATGTGTTGATACTAACCACCACTTCTGTCAATCTCAAGAGATATTAATAATTTCTCTACCAGTTTTATTATGGATTATTTATTATTCATTCATCGATTATAAAAGGACCCTTCATACAAGTTCATCAAAGGATGTTCCTAAATAGGCACACACATAATTTCATCCATCAATAACTCCAAAAGTATAAGAATATTAACTAAGCGATAAGTGTTCATATCCTTGTCAACACCAAGAGTTGAATACATGGAAGCCACTCATGGAAGAAAATAATTAGTATGGCTACAACTCATGGAAGCAAAGATGCAATACAGAGGCAAAGAAGCAGTACAGAACATGCACAAATTTAATTCATTCATTAATGAATGTTGCATACTACCATCAAACTAGGAACATAACTTGATTTCCAAATTCATATGAAAATAGGGGTTTGACCCTAGGTATTTAGTATGGATATTCCCCATCGCAACCACTAAACCACAACCTAAAGCCTTACAATTTTTTCTTAATTCATTTCATTACACATTGATGATGAAGAGCGATATGAGAAAGATTAGAGGTTAAACATAACTTTTTAACAAAGAATACGCATGAGACTTGCAGAGGGAATGTAGGAGAAACAATATAACACATGGATTCAAATTCATGCATTAATATGATCCCCATGCAATGAAACACTGGAAGGTAGGTGGAATTATAATTATAATTATATAATTAGTGTAAATTCATTTCCATTTTAAAATTATTATAAAAAATATGTTTATTCCATTAAACATTATATTATGATTAATAATGAATCATGCCACTGTATTGAAATTGAAATTTATGTTTTCATTAATGTTTGTTGATGAATTAATAAGTGAATATTGTAACATCCCACTCTGGCACACTGAGAAAACTTATTCTTTGAGGACACTTGCTCGCAAGTGATCTGGACTTTTATGATAAGAAAACATTTATCCATGATTATGATGCGATATGATAGATGACATGATGTTTTACTGCTTCGACATGGACAGGTGATATTGACTCGGTTTTACTGAGTGTGCAAGTTTTTTGACCTTGAGGATGCAGAGGCATCGACGGGACCCCTTGGACTCTGGATCGAGTCAGGGAGTGTGCTTTGGGGTTGAATCTTTACCATGATTTTAGTATATTTTATTTGATGATATGATCTGACATGATTGTTGATGATGCAGGCTGACGATATCTTGCCAACCAGACTCACATATGGAGTAAAGGGGCCACACACAATTTCTAGAGAGGTTGAGGGAGAGGTGTGGAAAGCAGCCCTGCCACAGCCTACTAGCACTCCCGTCGTGGCTCGAACTGTAGGTTAACAATTACCTAGTTCGAGAGGATCCACGATGCCGTGAGGGAAGACTGCGATAGTCGCTCATGTTGATTCTAAAGGGGTGTGCAATAAGGCGGGGGCCTTATTCCTTAGAGCCCTTAGTCTCCCACAAGTTCACCTAGCGGAGTGTTGAATCCAGGGGTTATTGATGTCTACCAATCAGTCAAGTTGGCGAGTGGCACCCTTGGAGCACGTGGTGCATCCTGAAGGGCACGTCGTGCAAAATAAATGCAAGAGGCGACTGGAACCCTTGGAGCACGTGGTGCATCCTGAAGGGCACGTTGCACAAAAGAAACACAAGAGGCGAGTGGCACCCTTGGATCACGTGGTGCATCCTGAAGGGCACGTCGTGCAAAACAAACGAACGAGGCGAGTGGCACCCTTGGAGCACATGGTGCGTCCTGAAGGACACGTCGCATTGATGTTGATGAAAGAACAAACCTAGATGGCCCTAAGACATTTAACACATTAATAAATTCTTAACCAACATCCCTAATTAAATGTCTCCCAGTTCAGACTCTAAGTCCTAAGCCTAAAACTTCTCTAGGGTAAATTTTTTTGTCTAACCTTAAGAAAAAGACCCTATAAAAATAAAAATAAAAATTTAAAATAAAACCCACTTAAGTAATAGTCTTAGTCTTCATAAATTTTGGGGTAAAATAAAGAGAGTAATAATTTAATTAAAATCTGTGGTTTTAAATTTGTAAAGAAGAAATAATTTATTTCACTTGCGAAAGAGTAAAAAGATTTCAAATTAATAATAAAAGGGAAAGAATAATTAGAGCAACTACTTTTTGGCTCTAATAAAAAGGTAAATAAGGGAATAATAAAAATTAGGAAACTAGGGAAATGGAGGAAACATAATAAAGGAAAGATGAGAACTTATGGTAAAAAGTGAGGTCAACATAGTAAGGAATCTGCAATTAAGAACCTTCTAAAATGAACTAAATTAGCAACTTCATTTTAGGGAAAGTATTTAAAACTGAAGGGGAATCTAGGAACACCTAGAAGTAAATTTAGGAGCAACTCTAGGTGGGTGAGGGAATTGAGACAATTAATAAATTTAAAGAAAATAATTAATGGAGGAAAGAGGGGGATGGACGACACTTGTGCGAAGGAGAATATTTAGAATGTTTTTATTAAAACTTACTTTAAATATGATTTAGGGAAAGTTGGAGTTTCTAAAAACTCTATAAAAGAAAGGGAAGATTAGGAAAAAGGGGATCGGTTTTTATCTCGGATTTGTGACTTGAATGATTACTTGTGGGGAGTTGGGGTTTTCCAGCTCGGATAGGAGTGGTAGCTCGGCCTTGCGATGCGAGATGGGATGCTAGATGTACCATCTGGATAGTGTGTGGCCCCTTTGCGGCTCGGGGGGATAAGGGGGAAGCAGAGTAGCCCTAGCGATTGGCTGGGACGTACCGGTGTAGTCTCGGCAGTCGGCGAGCGGGAGAGGCACGGAGCGCGCGGACGTCATCGAGGCGGGCGATAAGGCAATGGTATGCTCATTTATTTAGTAGAGTAGAATGCATAGTTATTTACTTCAGTGATTATGATTGTATTGTTGTAAAAATGTTAATTTAGTTGTTGTAATTAGATAAGGGATGAAACTGGAATAAATTATACTTCATCTATTGTGTTGTATCATTAAAACGGCTACCGCTGTGGTTGTCCTTGGTAGTCGATGTCATATGCCTGGTTGTGTGTTTTTACTCTGATTTTTTGTTGTTGGCGCAGCCTTTTCTTTTCTCACACCGTGCGTTTTTACCTTGCTGAATTTTTCTTCATGCCTTGTTGATAAAACCTCTCCGGACATTCCAATGACCTTCCGTGGTATTGTGTGTTCTCCTACTGCACTTTATTATTTTACCTCTGTCTGCGTTTATGATCTTCTATCTTAGCGAATTGATTGGCGCCCCAGCAGTTGGCAACCTTTTCTAAAATATCATTTGAAATTTGTTCCTCTAAATTGTATCTGGGCATTTTTTTTTTGTATGGTTACAGTGATATTGTTTCAGGAAAATTTTTGTTTTGGTAATTTGTTCTGAAATTTTGGTTCTGGCAAATTTGTTTTGCATGCCGTGGGTTGTTGGTTATTATATGGATTTAAAACTGAATTGATTTCGTTCTGGCAACAGGGGTTTGTCATTTTCTTTTTTGAAGATTCGGATCTGAGATTTCTCTCTGGCAATAAGTGCTGGGCATTTTCATTTTTGAAAAACTGGCTCTGAGATTTCCATCTGGCAATAGGTGTTTGGCATTTCGTTTTTGGAAAAATTGGATTTGAAAATCATTATGGCATTTGGTATTGACATTTTTCGTTTTGTAATATTGGATCTGAGACTTCATTTTTCAGAGTTGTCTAAGTGACTTCTTGAGTGAGTTTTTGAGGAACCTTGACAGTAGGTATAGTGACTGCCTCTATCCCTTTTTGCTGACGGAAGGCATGTCATTTTGCTAGTGTGTCCTTGCCCATGTCTTGACCCTGTTATGAGTAGCGTTCGCTTGATTGAGTCGCGGTGGGTTGGGCACAATGGCCCGTGATGGCTGCCTGCATTTTTCTGTTGTGTGGCACAACGTTTTCCCTTTAAAATCGACTAGTGGTTACCCCCAGCGCATGGTGATTTATCTCCCCTTATGTAGACTGCATTTTGATTTTTATTCGTCGGTGAGTTGCCTTGGTTATGCCGGTGAGTTTCCCTGGATACCTGGCATTGGGCCCTTAGTTAAAACCGTCTTTTTCTACCTTTCGAGATTGCTTTAGTTGATTACTAACCGGGGCTTCCCTGTCATAGATTCAACTGCGTTTCCAATTGCTGACAACGATAAATTTGTGGCAGTTACCTTGTCTTTTGAAAGTGCGTACACCAATTCATAACTGCCCACACACCCAGGGATAGCTGGCAGAGTTTGGGTGGCTGTGGTGGACTGCGTCTGATTTTTTTGCAAGTTTAAGCTATTAAAATCTTTCTCCCTGCCCGAAATATTAAAATACCCCCATCACTTTTAATCGCCACCTTTTTCCTGTTGCTTAATTCTTGCTCTTGAAACCCTTGCACACATAGAAGTCATTTAGTGTTCGGTTCCCAATCTTAATGTGAAACTACTCTTTGTGTATTAATTATTTGATTGTGTTGATGGCTGCCTTGCTGCTTGATGTCTGCCCTGCGCGCGTCAGTAGCCCACCCGATTCCCTGCATGCGCTCACAACTGATATTTTCTACTTGTCGATTCTTCTTATTCCTTGATTGGCGAATGGTTAGTATAAAGCAAACTTTCCATTTTATGATCGTTATGATATTGATTAATGCAAGGAATGCTTTAAGTTAAACACAAATGTTTAAGGTAAAACTAATTATCAAGGTTATTATCATTTTATAGTAGTGATTAATGCAATGTAATGTTTTAAGATAATAAGATTGTTTAGGGTATTGTTAATTTTTAATATTAGTATTGTTTCATGATAATGATTAATGCAATGAGACGTTTAAAGTTAATGCGAATGTTTAGGGAAATGTTAATTTTTAAAGGTTGTTATGGTTTTAGGATAATGAGCAATGTAAGGTAAATGTTAGATGTATGTTTTGGGAAATGTTCATTTTTAAAGGTTGTTATGATTTTATGAGAATGATAAAATAAGGTAAATGTTAAATGTTCATACTGATGTTTAGGAATTGTTAATATTAATGTTGTTATGGTTTGGGAAGGTTAATATAATTGTTATAGACCCCATATAAGGTGCAAGGTGGTCGTGCTTATGCCTAGTCATGGTAATATACAATGTGATGTGGTATTTATTGTATGGTGATGTAAAATGGTAGTATGGTAGGTTATTCAATGGCATCTCATTGTTGGGATTTTCCTATTTATCATATGATATGTTTTCATCCATCATATATTATGCTTTATTTGGTTCAGGTCAATTATGTCAATTATTATACTTACCCACTTGATAAGAATTGATGGTAGATTTTGACAGGAAATATTTATGGCTAAATGTGTTAGATTGTATTGTGGTGTCAATTAGTAGTATGGTATGTTATTTATTAATGTTATACAATCAGTGATTATGCTTTAGTATTGGGAAATCACAATTAATTGAATTTACATTATTTTAAGGGTAGATTGGGAAACTCGTCAACTATTGGAAATTAAAGGGAGTAATGGATCGGTACTTAATGCTAATTGAGTCGGAGATAATTCCTTGTTGTAATAATGGTCGGTTTTCGTTCTTTGCTTACAGAGGTTCATGTGCATCTTAGATATCTATGTTGTCATCGCAACGCATGCGTCATGTTTGTCGTCATATGGTGACGCCGAGTCAAATGTATTTATTAACCTTGTACACACGCACACAAACACACACACAAAAAAAAAATTGCACTTGTTATAAGATGTTCTCGCCGTAACGAGGAGGTTATTTACATATGGTATCAGAGCGGGTTCGACCCGCGACTTGGGATTCACTATGGCTTTCATTGACATGACATGATTTGATTATACTGTTGATAATCGAGTTGATTGTGTGCGTGCAGGTAATCATGGTTAGAGGACGTCGTGGAGGAAGACGACGGGGTGCTAGGGGAGGAGGCACGACACCTCCAGTAGCATCTGCACCTGAGGGATCTAACCCCCAGGGAGGCGAGCAGGTTCTCGGATAGGAGAAGATAGTAGTTGGTGATGTTGTCGAGATGATGAGGTCTTTTCAGCGTATGTTCGAGGCACTGATCAACTGATTGGACAGAGACGAGGCCAGGGCACTGGCACCGGATGAGGTTCCACCACGCGAGGAGGCACGACACCTCCAGTAGCATCTGCACCTAAGGGATCTAACCCCCAGGGAGGCGAGAAGGTTCTCGGATAGGAGAAGATAGCAGTTGGTGATGTTGTCGAGATGATGAGGTCTTTTCAGCGTATGTTCGAGGCACTAATCAACTGATTGGACAGAGACGAGGCCAGGGCACTGGCACCGAATGAGGTTCCACCGCGCGCACCAGTCGTTACTGGTAGCATTCACCGGGAACTCAAGAAGGTCAAATTTCATGAGTTCTTTGGTGCCCCGGACGGTGCAGCCACCGAGGCATGGTTGAAGAACATGGCTATGTGCTTCACACTTCATGATTATACCTCCAACATGAAGTTCTGCATGGCAGTATTTCAACTGAAGGGGAGTGCCCTTCTATGGTGGAAGACGCTCCTACCACAGTTGAACATGGTTGTTGAAGATGTGTCATGGGAACTATTCAAGGAACGGTTCCGAGAGGGGTACCTTTCAGAGGAATTCATTGAGCATCAGCTCAATGAGTTCAATGCATTATGATAGGTAGGTCGTACGGTGCCCGAGTACAAGGCACATTTTATGGAGCTACTCTAGTATGCTCCACACCTTAACACTGAGAAGCTCAAGGTCAACAGGTTCATGTTTGGCCTTAACGGTAGCCTACGTGCAAATGTTAGGATCTTGATGCCTCAAACCTTGCACGACGTCATCCAAAAGACCCTCATAGCAGAGGAGGAGCTTATCAGTGGGGGTAAGACCAAGACTACAGCGAGACCAGCAAGGCAGGGTTCATATGGAACACCGCATCATCAGACACCAGCGAGATATACGCCGGGATATCATGGCTTCCAGAGGGGATCCACTTTCACTACACCCCGGTGACCACTGCCTCAGTAGCGGACACCTTATGGGAGATCACAGCATCAATAGCAGCGTCGCCTACAACCGCATCGTTTTAGGCCTGTTCATCAGAACAGTCCAGGTTTTCAGGCCGGTGGGTCGTCATCTTCTACTTCGGGTACCAGGATTATTGGGCCAAATAAGGGGTGTTGGACGTGTGGGGAGCCACACTACAAGCGTGATTGTCCTATGGAGAGGACGAGAGTGTCCAGATCAGTCGGACCCACTACAGTGGAAGATATGGGCAAGGCCTATCAAATTCATGCAGCGGTGAATAACCGCCAGACAGAGCACCAGTCGATTGTGCTCGAGACGACAGGTACCATCGCTGACCATACCCTTAGTTTTTTGATAGATCCCGGTGCTACTGAGAGTTTCATTTCTGGTGCAGCGCTAAAAAGTATTAAGGTAAAAGCGGTTGACCAGGATGAGTTTAGCTTCGTAGAGATGGCTTCGGGAGACAAACAGAAGGTTGGAGGAAAAGTTATTGGTTGTGCCCTTAACCTGGGAGAGTTTTTCATGAGGGTCAACTTGTACGTCATGATCTTAGGATCTTATGACATCGTGATCGGTATGGATTGGTTGGAATCACATGAGGCGATACTCAACTGTAAGATGAAACGGTTGAGCTTGGTTGATGACGAAGGATAGAGACGTGTGATTGTAGGATGGAACCAGGGAGTCTCCCTGAGGTTCGTCTCTTCCTTAAAGTTACGAAAGAGTATGTGCAAGGGGTGAAAGATTTATGTGATCCTTGCGCTAAACGAAAAGGGAGAAGCCGAATGTCTAGAACACCTTCTGGTGGTGAAGGCATTTGCGGACGTATTTCCAGAGGAGTTACCTGGGATGATGCCAGAAAGGGAATTGGAGTTTACCATAGACCTGAAATCGGGGACCAAACGGATAGCAAGAACGCTGTATCGGATGTCGACCCCGGAGTTGCAAGAGTTGAAAATTCAACTAAAGGAGTTGCTAGACCTGGGACTGATATGTCCTAGTGTGTCACCATGGGGTGCACCTGTTATTTTCATTCGGAAGAAGGACGGATCATGGAGGCTTTGAATTGACTACCGTCGACTGAACAAGGCTACGATCAAGAATCAGTATCCCTTACCAAGAATTGATGATCTTTTCGATCAAATGAAGGGTGCGATGGTGTTCTCCAAGATCGATTTGCGATTAGGGTACCACCAGTTGCGGATCAGGGAGGATGATGTCCCTAAGACCGCCTTTAAGATGAGATTTGGACATTACGAGTTTACGGTTTTGCCATTTGGGATAACAAATGCCCCAGGAGTATTTATGAGTTTGGTGAATGGGGTGTTCCGCAAGTACTTGGACAAGTTCGTCCAAGTATTCATTGATGATATTTTGATCTACTCTCAGACGACAGAGGAGCATGACGAGCACCTGCGCTTGGTACTACAGTGTCTGCGAGAGCACAAATTGTATGGGAAGTTTTCCAAATGCTCTTTTTATCAGTCAAGGATTCACTACTTAGGGCATGTCATCTCTGACGAAGGCATCGTCGTGGATCCACCCAAGGTTGAGGTTATTTTTGAATGGCCTGCACCGACGAATGTCACAGAAGTGCGTAGCTTTATGGGTTTAGCAAGATACTATCGATGGTTCGTCGAGGGATTTTTGAAGATAGCAAATCCGATCACGGAATTGTAGAAGAAAAACAAGAAGTTTGTTTGGATCGAGAAATGCGTGGAAGAATTTCGAAGGCTTAAAGAGTTGTTGACAACAGCGCCAGTACTAAAGGTCCCTGACATGGACACGTACTTCTTGGTATGCACAGATGCATCCAAGGAAGGCTAAGGTAGAGTCTTGATGCAAGACGGATGAGTAATCGCTTACATTTCGAGGAAACTGAGAAGGCATGAGGAGAACTATGAGATGCACGATTTGGAGTTATTAGCCATCGTATATGCCTTGAAGGTTTGGAGACACTACCTTGTTGGATGAAAATATGAACTAAAGACTGATCATTGTGGACTACAACACATTTTTACGCAAAGCGACCTAAACGCGTGACAACGACGTTGGTCGAAATTGCTTAGTGAGTACGACTTCGAGATTACTTACATAAAGGGAACAGTGAACCAAGTGGCAGAGGCTTTGAGTCGAAGGCCACACATCTTTTTGGTGTTGCCTCTTCAGACGAATCTACGTGAGAATATTCTCACTTTACAGTGTGACGATGACTGGTACAAGTTGGTCGAGGGTTTTATCGGACAAAACACAATGATGGTACCATGATATGAGGGGTATTCATTTGATAGCGATGGTTTTATGAGGTTGAAAAGTCAAATTTACGTACCTCCAAACGACGAGTTGCGGATTTTGATCCTGAGAGAGGCTCATAGAGCAGTTTACATGGCTCACCCAGGAGTTACAAAGATGAGGGCAGATCTTAAGCCCTTATTCTTTTGGAAGGGAATGAAGGCTGACATAGTTAACTATGTGGCCAGGTGTCTGGAGTGTCAGCATGTAAAGGCTAAACATAGACACCCAGAAGGATTACTACAACCACATGCCATTCTGGAATCGAAATGGGAAGTTATTTCGATGGATTTTATTGTTGGATTGCCACTGACGGCAAGGAGACATGACTCGATTTTCGTAGTAGTAGACACTCTGACGAAGAGTGCTCACTTTATTTCTGTACGTACGACATATTAGGTACCTGACATAGCTAGATTTTTCATCAGTGAGATTGTGAGGCTCCATGGCGTGCATAGGAGGATTATATCCGATCGAGGATCGGTGTTTACTGGACGATTTTGGACGAGTTTCCAAGAGGCCTTGGGAACCCAACTTAACTTTAGTACTGCGTATCACCCAGAGACTGAAGGACAGACCGAACGAACAAACCAAACCTTGGAGGACATGTTGCGCATGTACGTGATGGCATAGAATTATTCATCATATGTGGAGTATTTCTCCTTTGCCTCATTCATCTTCTCGTTGAAATATGCAATCAATCTATCTTCCTGGCTCAAGACTGCTCCTATGGCAAACCCACTTGCATCACATTTTACCTGGAATGTTTTCTGAAAATATGGCAATACCAAAACCGGTTGCTCTGTAATCTTTCATTTCAACAAATTGAAAATCTTCTCCGCCTCTTCCGTCCAGTGAAAATATTTATGTCTTTTCTTCACTGTATCCATCATTGCTGCACTAATTCCACTGAAATTCCTGATGAATTTTCGGTAGAAACTAGCCAAACCATGAAAACTCCTCACCTCGAAAATATTTCTCGGTGATGGCCAATTCTTAATTACCTCCACCTTATCTGGATCCATCCTCAATTCATTTGCAGAAATAACAAACCCCAAATAAATGAGTTCTTTCTTCATGAATGAGGACTTCTTCATATTTATCAACAACTTCTCTTGCTGTAATCTCTTCATCACAATAGCCAAATGTCTCAGATGTTCAGCCTTTGTTTTGTTGAAAACCAATATGTCATCCAGATATACGATGACAAATTTCCCAATGAACTCCTTCAGGACTTCATTCATAAACCTCATAAAGGTACTCGGTGCATTCATCAAGCCAAAGGGCATGACAAGCCATTCGTACAAACCTTCGTTTGTCTTGAATGTTGTTTTCCATTCATCACCTTCTCTCATACGAATCTGATGATATCCACTCTTCAAATATATCTTTGAAAAAAAAAATTCTCCACTTAAGCAATCCATCATATCATCCATCCTTGGCAATGGGAATCTATATCTGATAGTTATCTTGTTTATTGCCCTTGAATCAGTGCACATCCTCCAGCCTTCGTCTTTTTTCGGACTGAGTACTATTGGAACAAAACACAGACTCAATCTTTCCCTGACCAAGCCTTTGTCCAACAACTCCTAGACCTATCTTTTAACCTCTTCATTCTCCTATGGTGTCAATCTGTACGTGGCTTTGTTTGGAAAACTAGCTCCTGGTACGAGGTCTATATGGTGACTCACCCTCCTCATTGGTGGCAACGCATGAGATAATTTGTCTACCATAATGTCAGTGAACTCTTCCAGCAGTTCCTGAATTTATTCTGGAAAATCATCCACTCTTGTGCTAGTCAGAACAATTCTCGGTTTTCTGACCACAAAGAATTATGGATCCTCCTTCTTCTTAACTTCTGTAAGAAGCTCCTTCCCACTCATGAGAAGTATTGTGTTTTTTACCTTCAGCTTCACTTCTTTATCTTCAATTGGACACAACAAATGAGTTCTCCCATTCTTTTCCAGGGTATATGTATTCTTCCTCCCATCATGAATTACACTTCTATCATATTGCCATGGTCTACCCAGCAATAAATGACAGACATCCATAGGAATAACATCACATAAAACCTTATCATTATATCCTCCTATCTTAATGTCAACTAAGCATTGTTTAGTGACATTTACCTGATGTCCCTTCTGTAGCCATGAAACTTTGTATGGATTCGGGTGACCAGTTGTCCTCAACTCCATCTTTTCTACCATCTCGGTTGAAATGAGATTATCGGTACTTCCACTGTCCACAATGACCTTGCATTCCCAACCCTTGGTCTTGCAAGAAGTCCTAAAAAGACTGTTCCTCTATGTTGGATTCTCCATCTCCTTCTCTGGCGTCAAAAGGACTTTTCGCATCACCAACGATCTTCCGCCTTTAGCGTACTCTACCTCAACATATCGCCTCTATGCATCGGCAATATGAGCTTCTTCTCCATCCTTATTCCTATCTGGATAGTCAATTGACTTGTGCCCATTCTTTCCACATGTGAAGCATGTGATTACTCCACCTCTTCCTCTTCCTCTGCCTCTGGTAGTAGGAAACTTGTTATTATCAGCATATCCTCCTCTATGCTCAGTATGTTGTTCTCTTTGCTCATCATATCGTCCTCGCAGTGAGGTTCTTCCTCTCTCTGTCTAAGTTTACGGTTTCTTCCAGTCATCCTTGGGCTTCTGGTATTTATCTTGGGCAACCGATTTTCCTTTGGGATGGCTTCTGCCTCTGCCCCTATGACTTTGTTTACAGCTCAACTTCTCCTCATCTTTCAGAGCCAATTGGTAAGCATCCTCCATCGTTCGTATGGTCGCCAAATTTAGTTCATCCTGAATTTCATACCTCAGGCCATTCATATACCTACCCACCTTTTCGTCATTTCTTTCACGATGACCTGCTCTGATATTCAACCTGTAAAATTCCTCAGTATACTCCTTCACAGTCATCAGCTTCTGTCTCAGGTTCTGCATCCTCCTGAACAGAGAAATTTGATAGTCCCTAGGAATGAATTTCTCCTTCATCTTTGCAATCATTCTATCCCAACTCTTAATCTTTTTCTTGCCTTGGCAACGCCTGTGAGCTTGCAGTTCATTCCACCACAAGGTTGCATGTCCTTTTAATCTTGTGATGGCATGTCTGACCTTCTTATCATCTTCAATATCTTCATAATCGAAGTAAGTTTCAAGAGCTCTAATCCATTCTAGCATATCTTCCACATCCGGACTCCCTTCATAAGCTGGAATGTCCATCTTTGTTTTCAAACTCATCTGAGCGATAGCCTTAATTAAACGCTCATTGGCTGCATCTTCTGCTGGAATTTCTTCTCCTCCTCATCCAGCATCCTCTTCATCTTCGGATTCACTGGCATCTCCTACATCATCTTTGCGCCTCCGCGATGTCTCCATGTCCTCCATTCTGGCACGAAGATTTCATATTTCTCTCTCCATGTCTCGATTTTGTTCTTTCCTACCTCTTTCTCTGGACATTTCTCTTTCCTCCTCTGGATCAGGCGATCATCTACCTCTTCTCCTTGGCGGCATGGTGAATTCTCCTTGTCCTCTGCTATAGAAAGCAAAGAAGCTTAACCTGTCTCTGATACCACTTGACGCAAACGCGCCACCCAGGGCACGTCTGCTTCCACGGGACCTTCTTTCCCTTCGGTCGATGAGCTGAAATGGTCTTCAAATCCCTTATCTGGACTTTCTTGCACCCACAGGACTCACCTTATTATCTCCCTTCATTCTATCAGGAAATCGAACCTCGCGTGATCGCGGGTCTTGAAACTACGGGATCGGGTCTTACAAATCCCCTATCGAAATTTCGAAATTCGCAAAATTGGAGTGTGTAGAACTTACACCCTTGGGTTTTCCGATTCTCCGATTTTCGATGCCACCTGGCGTTGATTCACGACAAGTCTTGACCTTCCGACACTTGTCCCTTACTCTGGCCCCTATGGCCCACACTCCTGTGGTGATCGGGAAATTACGTATTAGAGTTTCATGATTTCAAATGCACTCGTTCACAGACCCTTCCAAGTCTCGAAACCCGATACGGATGACACCTGTCCTCCAATGAAACGCTGTGACTGTGGGACCGTCACGTTTCAGAATTTTGTGACTTCTCCTGTCGTGAATTCCTCGTCACTGAGAATCCTGAAATGTCGATCCCCGATGCACGTGGGAGCTCTCTCTCCTCGACGTCACCACTTCCTCGTCGCTCTATCGGGTATCGCAAAATCACGATTTCTAGTGCAACAGTTCCGTTGTATGCGGAAACTTCGAAATTTCGAACCCCGACTCTTTTAGATCCTCGGAAACGTGTCCCCCAAATCAACGGCTCTGACCTTGTTGGGAAATCGCGGATCGCGATTTAATTTTGCAAGTGCTTCATGACTCCATAAACCCCAATGTCCCGAACTCTGACTCTCTGGGATCTCTCACCACGTGTCCCTGCTGAGATCAACGGCTCTAACCATGTTGGGAAATCACGGATCGCGATTCCTACACCCAAGAGTTTATTGCCTCTGGCAACTCCGATTCTTTGAACGCCAACTCGTCAGGATCTCTTGCCACGCGTCCTCATCGTAGACGGTTCAAAACTCCCGTCAAAAAATCGTGAATCACGATTCCAACATGCGAGAGTTTTATGTCTTCGAAAACCCCGAAATGGCGAACCCCGACTCACTCTGAATTGTCGACACATGTCCCGTCCGGGATCTACGACTATGATCATTTCTCGAGATTTCGGGACTTTCAAGGTCTCCGATTATTACCCTGTGAATACCCGATGACGCCAATATCCTGATGCCTCTTCCGAGTTCTTCCTCTACTCCTTCAGGGTTAACCCCGGCGCAACTTCTCAGGATCTAACGTCTGACGGGATTTCATCAATCTTCCTCTGCGAATCCTGACCGTCGATTCCTCTCCTCCCTTCTCAAGGGCTTCTTAGCACGGAAATCGTCTATGTAGCCTTCCGATATTTTCAAAGACCTTGTTCCTCCTAAGCTTTTCCACTCTGATTCTTTCAGAGGAACTTGCACGCACTCCTTCGCTCAATGTTCAACAACTTCCCAAGTGTTGAATCCTTCCGACTCTGCGCACTTCCTGCAGCAGCAGTCTTCAATATCCTTTCTTCTCAGATTCACAACTGAGATTTCTTCTTCTTCAGCCTGTGCACTCCTTGCACGGCTTCAACAACCCACTTCCACTTCTGGGTGAATGAGAACAAAATTTAACCTATTGAGCCTTCATCAACACACTCCTTGCAGATGAATTCAATTGCACACCTTGTAGGAATCTCCTGGCTCAGATAAAGAAACAATCGTAACTCACTTCACCTCCTCTCAGACTTCTATCTTAACACATGAAATCATACGCACATCATAACAACAATGCCTAACAGGAAGAAATGTTCATAAGCAGAGCATTTAACACATATACACAGAGAATAACACAACAGCCATGAATCTAAATCAACTTCTTCTATTAATCCCAGATCTATACATGGGTGTTTTCTACAACTCTCTGCTATTCTCCTATGCTCTATATTCTTCTAACTCCTCTTGCCTCTTCTTACAATGATACAAATGAGGGTGTCTATATCTGGTTTCCCTCCTGCACTCTAAAAATTGTCCAATCTAAGAATTCAATTCTATCTACCTACAACTACTACTATAAATGCCTTTGTCTATCTTAGACGAGAGCGTATGGCTCGAGGTCTGATTACATTCTTACCAGGGCGCCTAAATTAAATGGTTCCATTTATATTCAGCGCGTCAACTCCAAGGGAAAATTTAAAAAATCAAAAACTTGCGTTGGACGTCTTCCAGCTGTCTTTTGCTTCCACGTTGGTTTTTCTTGTCGTGAGGGATGCTCCTGCATCAGAATGCCTATACGATATTAAAAATTCCATTAAGGATATATATGAGTACTTTGATTTTGTTGATTCTGTTGGGTGGCAGTCTTTTTTCAATAGTAAAAGTGGCATAATTTCAAGCTCAACAAATGAAGATACATTGTTGAAGACTCCATTTCATTGGCCAAAAAATATGCCAAACGAATCTGAAGAAACAAACATTATTGAAGTTCAACAAGAATATCAAGGTTTTATTGAGTTTACACAAGTAGAGGAAAGAGAAATGTATATTGGTTTGTGAAGGTCACATGTACAATGTGAATCCATGGAAGACCTTTACATGGGTTGAATACAAGATATTAAGGAGGGTAGCATGATTGCAGTCTTAGCAACTGAGTATCCACATGGTTATCCATTCTAGATTGCAAAGGTTATCAAGATTGATAAAGAAAATGATGATGTTATTGCAATTAAAGTGCATTGGTATGCAACAAGTATACACCCATTCAATGGTGTGTACAAGCCAGATATGGTGGTTGAGAAACATATCAATAGAAAGAGAAAAAGAAAGGGTCAAAATAAAACTCATCGTTGCACTGACCTCTTAAAATTAGATGATGTTGACATACTTGTTTATGACTTCAATTTGAAGAACAAGGGAACTCTTCGCTCCAAGACAATAGAGATTATCAAGAGGTTATTGCCACAAGAAATAAATGCAAGATGAGAGTCTGTCGAACCTAGTCATAGATCTAAAAGTCATTTGACATCTGAAATSTTGGGCATACATGTAGACTYAGATGGTGCATTCATMAACAATAGAGAAGAGTATGGATCATCTACATATTCATCCAATCATTCATTTGAAGACAATGTATAATSTGATGGTATTCAGAAACCATGAGTCAATATGAATAAGTGTATGAAACATTTTATGTATTTTTTATCCATATGATGTTTGTATGGTAACTAGAAATGAGCATTGAACTTACATATGATCTTACGTGAATTTATGAATATTTTTTATGTTTTATGAGTTATATTTTTTTTATTATGGATAACATAATAAAATTTCTTAGCTCATATATTTTGAATATGGACAATATACTTTGAAGATATAATTTATGTTTCAATCAATGTAACTTGTATTTAATTTATTTTTTATTAAAAGTAAAACAAATATTAAAAACTGGCATTGAATTTTTAAAGTATATTGTGATATTTGCATGGCATTATGTATTACCTTGTGCTTTGAGTGATAGTAAGATTTTAAAAGTAATCTTTTAAGGGTTTATTTTATGATTTTGTATATCTAAAATTATCTAAAAAAATCATTTCAAATTATCTAAAATTTTAACTTAAAAAAAAAAAAAAAAAACTTCTTTTTTTAGGCATTGATTTTAAGGTTTTTCTAAGCTATTGTCTGAGTTTTGAAGGCCACGTTTGAAAAATGTTGTAATTTTGACCCCATTTAAAAAATGGTGCTACTAGTAGCACCACTTTTTTATTTGGGGGTTGATTTTGATGTTTTTATGCAAAAATATGTGTTTTTTGGGCCACAATCCTCGTTAAGTCGATAACTTTGTTAATAAAACACAAGTGTTAATACAGAATGGAAATCCACATCTATTCACTCAATAGACTTAATGACCTCAATCAATAGATGCAAAATCTATAAAATGCATCGTCGTCGTTTTGAGAAAGAGCTTTAATAAACTTAGGTTATACAAGATTGAAAAAATGTGTTGTGTTCGAGGCTATCTAAAGACCTCAAAAACAACATCAATGAAGATATGAAGATATAAAGGCCTCAAAACTTAGGATTGAAAAAAAGAGCTCGACAATAAGAGTTCCAACTTATTAGCCAATAGTTTTTCAAATAAAAGCAATTAAAATATTACAAATTAATAACTATTTTAATTTTCCTATGTACAACTTAGAAAAGCACAAAAATATTTTTAGTCAAATGAAAAATAATTAAAGTTCAACGTTGAATCGATCACTATAGTCCTAGCCTTCAACGGGGACTAATAAGAGATAAGGGCTATTGACCATTTTCATGGTTTCTATTGGGGATTGGTTTTTTTAATTAAATTCATTATTTGGTTCTCCTTGAAGATTATTCTTCATAAGTTTATATTCAAAATCAAAACTAGTATAAGTATTTTGCTATAAAAAGTTTTTGAATATTATAAATATTACCATTAAACTAGGGTTGTGAGTATTTCAGACAAATATTTTATGGTGAGATATTAGAGTTTTAGTTTGGATGACATGGATGGTCTTTCATTTGTGGCCTTTAATTGTATCCTTCTTCAATTTTCCTTTTATCATATGTATAATCCTTTTAGCTAGAGCTAAGTATTTTTTCCTTAATAATTTGAACATGATTTGATTTTTCTATCTATATAATGGATTTTTTAAAAGAGTTATTTTCAAATCATTTTTACTTTAGTTTGATCTATAGATTTATAACATACATCTCCCAAACTAGATATATAGAGAGTTTGACCTTGGACTCAAATACATGACATTTCTCAATATGTTCTTCAATGATTAAGTCCCTTGGAAAACATGTATTACTGTAGTTCATCATAAGGTCCATCACAATCACGCTATGCCTTTTATGTAAATGCATATGCTAAATCGCTAAAATATCCTTTAGGACTTTTAACAATTATCTCACCCCAACTATGTGATTCTCCATTTAAATGTTGTAGTAACCACATTTAACTTATCTTCTTGTAATACATGTGTTATACCTTGAATATTATCTTGATCATCTTACTGAGCCATGTATGCACTTCCACTTCTTTGCCAAAATCATATTGTTAGATATCCATTTGAAGGTTGAAATTAGGTTTGTGATGGTTTTGTGTCATCGATGATATCATGGGGATATAACTTCCATTCTAAAAGGGTTTATCTCCTCTTCCTCCTTAGATTCCTCATTATTATGAAAAAAGGACTCCATGCCAAGTTCTATGGGGCATGTTGCCTAGGGCTTGTATTCACATCAACTTTTTGCTTACTTCTACATATTTTGAAACTTACAACTCCCCTTTAATCAAAAACTAAAAAGTGTTATGATACTCAAAATGGAATTACTATTGCAATCATGATGAAAATAACTAGATAAAAATTAGAAAAGAGTGAGGGCATTTGTACACCCAAGTGTGGGTTGCACTTGCAAATATGATTAATGGAGAAAAACTTCTCTAATAAACATGATCAATAACTAATTAATTGTATTGATAAAATGATAACATAAATATATGAGGGAAGAAAACCCATATTTATAACAATAATGTGCAAAACTATTAGCATAAATCTAGCTTATAACTTACATCATTAATAAAGTCATTAGTTGTCCATAGTGGGTTAGGAAAGCATAGTTAATGCCCCCACCAATGCTCAAGTCTTTCCAATAACATGTTCATATTTGTTCTTTTGTTAATCATATATTAATGGGGTCATATGTAAACACTAAGCATCTTGTGGGCTCTTAAAATTTTAAACTAGTAAAAATATATTCCAAAATACTAAAATTGTTCGTGTTAAACATTATGTTTCTTCTAATCAAACTATTATTAATTAAATAAATAAAATTATCATGAAAAAACAATGTCTCTTTCATTTTTAATTATATTTTTACTTAATAATTATTTATCAAATAAAATAAAATAATTTCAAAAAAATATAATCTTTATTTAAACCATTATTAATTAAAAAAAACAATCCTCTAGACAATTCTCCATGAATGGTGTCTTTCAAAATCCAATCACACACTTTAGTCCCGTCTCATCATTACATATGGATGAAACAACCAATCTTTACCCAAAGGAATCAAACCCAAACCAGAGATAAAACAACAAGATTCTTAAGATCAGTGCACCACCCTTCCACACTGTGATGAAATAAGATGTCATCTTTTCCATTTTAAATATATTTTTACTGGCAATGTCACGTCATACCTAACAATTAAGCATAAAGTTAAAAAGTAATATGAAATATGGATCAGGAGGCGAGAGAAGAAAAAGGTTGTTAATAAACCTAATAATCAGCAGCATTTTCATTACTCGACTCTGCACTTTCATGTTCCAATATCCAATTTTCGTTAAAATGATCGTGAGATCATAGTGACGATATCTATAGTAAGAATTTACTAAACGGAAAGTTCTAGAGTCATCCGTGAAAAAACAATGAATGTGAAAACGTATCAGTTTAGACTCGTCTGTTTCTTTGCACTTCATCAGATTGAGGTGTGACTCGTCATCCATGGAGAGAGATTCTCATTTGTTTATTGTCACGTGATTGACAGGGATTGATAAAATAACTGTAGATGTTCTGCGGGGACTCTAGAATCAAGAGCTTCTTATTTGTTTACTGTCACGAGATTGACAAAGATTTTCGTTGTTATTCACGGACTCTAGAATCTGTAGGGTTGGAATTTCAAACTTGGAAAGCTTGTTAAATTTGATGGTTTAAAGGAAAATTGTACTGTTACGGACAATTCTTCCATCAAATTCCATCCCTCGAGATCCATAAGGATATGATTATCAAACCAAACCAAGATCCAACTAAATAAATAATGTAAGGACAGAAGACAAAATCTGAGGCTTGGGCTGCACTTTGATCCCATTGGTTTATAAGCCAGTAAACCAGAATTGGCATAAGAACGTGGAATCACTCGCCAGTAAGCCCAAGCCTGGTTAAAACCAGAATTGGCCTAAGAACATGGAAGGGCTTACCGGTAAGCCCGCGGGAAAGGAAGTGGATCAGTGGGAAATGAAATAATACAAAACCTAAAAGCAGGATAGACTCACGTGCTCGCTATGTTATACTTTTTGGCCTCACACTCTCGCTCACAATATTATACTTCCAACATCACGTGCTCATTAGAGTATACCTCCATGAGTGATCTTGAAAGTCACAATGATGTGTAATGTCTAACTCTTTATTTTCACCCTATTCCTAGTTCCTTGTTCTCCAAGGCTTTATATTGTATTACTTTGCCACGTTCCAAACAAGGAGAGATAGTGTAATGTTAAGTAGACACATACATTTTTATATGTTATATTCACACATGGTTAATCATGGAACTATGCTACCTTGCATTTCATGACCAATAGCTCTATAATATATATAATATATTGACACATGGTTTTATATTGCATTAACATATGGTGACAATTAAAAAAATGATATACCAACATTTGGTCATATGACATGTAGCAATAAGTGGCCCTTTGTTAGGTCCAAACATGATGACAAGTGGCCCTTTGTTAGGTCATAGCACAATGTTGAAGTTGGAGAATTGTGAGTTTTTTTGTTATCAACATTGTTTATGAAGTTTCATGTGTTAAGAATGATGTTGATTTTATCATAGATTGATGATTCCCCTGTTGCACATTGGCATATAGAAAATAAATTGAGTTTAAATTGAAATAAAAAATGGAATTTTATGTTACCTTGCTTTGTTTTTTCTTCCTCGACAATATTTGATGCCTTGTTGTTAAAGTCGAATCAAATTCCAAGCAAAGGGAAAATTAAGGGGGAAAATGGATCTCTATCCTTCTTTCTAGAGCTAAGTATTTTTTCCATAATAATTTGAACATGAATTGATTTTCTAGCTCTATATAATGGGATTTTTAAAAGACTCATTTTCACAACATTTTTACTTTAGTTTTTTCTATAGATTTATAACATACATCTCCCAAACTGGACATATAGAGAGTTTGACCTTGGACTCAAAGACATGAAACTTCTCAATATATTCTTCAATGATTAAGTCCTTTTGGAAAACATGGATTAGTTCAGTTCATCATAAGGTTCACCACAATCATGCTATGTATTTTATGTTAATGCATATGAAAAATTGCTAAACTCTCCTTTAGGACTTTTAACAATCAGCTCGCCCCAACTATGTGCTTCTCCATTTAAATGTTGTAGTAACCACATTTAACTTATCTTCTTGCAACACATGTGTTATACCTTGAATATTATCTTTCAATCATCTTGCTCACCCATGTATGCACTTCCCTTTCTTTCCCAAAGTCATATTGTCATATCTATCCATTTGAAGTTTGAAACTAGGTTTGTGATGGTTTTGTGTCGTCAATGATATCATAGGGATATAACTTCCATTCTTAAAGGGT
>JZKD02S0190945.1:6849-19985 GCA_000966675.3 Picea glauca | reverse complement strand
CATAATAATCAACGGCACTTTCGTTACTCGACTCTGCACTTTCAGATTCCAATATCCGATTTTCGTTAAAATGTTCGTGAGATCATCGTGACGGTATATACCGTAAGAATTTAGTGAACGGAAAGTTCTACAATCATCCATGAAGAGACTCGCCTGAATGTGAAAACGTATCGGTTTAGACTCGCCTGTTGCTTTGCACTTCGTCAGATTCAGCTGTGACTCGTCATCCATGGAGAGAGCTTCTTGTTTGTTTACCATCACCTGATAGACAGGGATTGATAAAATAATTGTAGTTGTTCTGCACGGACTCTAGAGTCAAGAGCTTCTCGTTTGTTTACTGTCACGAGATTGACAAAGAATTGTTAAATTTCAAATTAAGGCAAATTAGGAAAGCGTGTTAAATTTGACGGTTTAAAGGCAAATTGCAAATTAAGGCAAATTATATCGTTACGGACAATTTTCCCATCAAATTCCAGAAGATATGATTATCAAACCATACCAACTAATATGATTATCAAACCATACCAACTACAGAAAACGAAATCATAATGCAGAGACAGAAAACGAAATCCGAGCCTTCGATTACCACTTTGATCCCATTCTGTAAACCATAATTGGCGTAAGAACACGGAAGGGCTCGCAGAGTCGCCGGTAAGCCCGCGGGAAAGGAAGTGGGTCAGTGGGAAATGAAATAATACAAAACCTAAAAGCAGGCCAGACTCACGCCCGCTCATTATACTTTCACCCTATTCCTAGTTCCTTGGAGAGTTCTCCAACGTTTTACGTGGTATTACTTTGCCACGTTCCAAACAAGGAGATATATTTACATGTGACGCAGACGCACACATGCTTATATGTTAACGCGTGGTTATATGATATTCGTGTCTTGGTTAATCGTGGAACTATGCTACATGGCATGTCACATGCCATGTAGCCCTATAATATATTGACACATATATTGACACATGGTTTTATATTGCATTTATACATGGTGACAATTAGAACTATGATATACTAACATTTGGTCATATCTTAAAATTGACACATAGTAATAAGTGGCCCTATGCTAAGTTCAAACATGATGATAAGTGGTTGGGTCGAAACATCACAAACATTTGGATGAATGTTATGGAGACTCACAACCTTATGCTAAAACATGTGACCTAACACTATGTCAACCCATGGTGACACATGTCCTAATTCTACATTGACATGTGACCTTATGTTGCACAAATATGTGGTGACACATGGTTCAATATTATGTCAAGACGTGGCCTTATGCTACACTAAAACAAGCAACAAGTGGCCCTATGCTACACTAAAATGTGGTCACACATACCCCTTTGGAACATTAACATGTGACAAGTGAACATATGCTACATTGACATGTGGCCTTGTAGTGTGTTGACACATGTGACATAGCCATTATGACCATATGCTATGCCAACACATGGACCTGCAATTTGAATACATGTGGCAACAAGTGGTCCTATGCTACCCCTGCACATGGCCCTATAGTGTGCTCACACATGGTGATAAGTGGCCCTAGGTTATGCCAACACATGGCCTTTCACTTAGCTAACACATGGGGACAAGTGGACCTATGTTGTTGACACATGGCCATATCTTTCATTGGCATGTGGTGACAAGTGTACATATGATATATCGAAATGTGGCCCTATATTACATTGACAATATAGCTACAAGTGGCTCTATGCTACACCAACACGTGTAAAAGTGTGGCTTAATGCTGCATGAACACATGACCCTATGCTACACCAAAAACATGGTGATATGTGGTTGGGTTGAAACGTAGGAAAACATCACTAAATGTTACATCGACATGCAAACCTATGCTAAACCAATATGTGGTGAAACATGGTTTGATGTTACACTGACATGCAAACCTATGCTACACAAACATACTGTAATACATGTCCCATTGCTACATCGACATGTAGCCTTGTGCTATAATGGAATGTGGTGACAAGTGACCTAATGCTACACTAAAATATGGTAACACATGTCCCTATGATACACTAACATGTGGCAACAAGGGGCCGTATGCGACAATGACATGTGGTCCTATGCTATGATGACTCGTCACATTGCAGTTTGTTAATAAGAGGTCAATGTAACCCTATGCTACACCAGCATGTCTTATAATGCGTGCACATGTGATAACAAGTGGTCCTATGATATACCAACACGTGTCCCTGCAATGTGCTAAACACATGGTGATAAGTAGCCCTATGTTATGACAACATGTGTCCTTGCAATCTATTAACAAGTGGAGAGAAGTGGGCCTATGTTATGTTAACATGTGGCCCTATAGTTCGTGAACACATGGTAAGAACAAAACTATGGTATATGGACATGTGGAGAGAAGAGCCCTAAGTTCATCTATAATAAAAATATGGACCATCTTTCCTCATTGTCCCTCCATGTGAAACTATCAACAAGAATGCACATAACATGATCTTCACTTCTATTTCGTATAAGATAATCCATAAATTGTGTGAAGATCTTATACTCAAATAATCATTAAAATCGTGGAATGATGAGAATATGAAGCAGAATCTTATGAGACATTATTTTTGTTACCTAATCAACTTAATATCTACTAGATTTACATCAAAGTATTCCTATTTTTTGCATTATCATCTTTATAATATAGGATTTTTTATTAATACATCCATCAATTTCGTTATATTTCATCTCTAAATCTTTCAAAGGAGTGAACACTTTTCTATATGTTAAAGGAAAAAAAATTGTTGATAAAAAGTATATGTTAAGCAACTATCCTCCAAGTTCAACATAAAGGAGCTCAGAGCAATGAACTTCATTTTGGGGATGGAGATTAAAAGATATTGGGCAGTTAGAAAGATTTGGTTGAATCAGAAAATGTATATTGAAATAATTTTGAAGCATTTCAACATGCATGATTGCAAACCTGTACAGGTGACAATACCTATGGGAGAAGGGTTGACTTTTGAACAATGTCCAAAGACACGGGAATCAATATAGGACATGGCATGTTTTACCTATGAAAGTGTTTTTTGGTAGTATAATGTATGTGATTGTATGCACTCGACTAGACATTTCCCATGTAGTAAGAGTGTTAAGAAGATATATGTCAACACCTAGAAAGAAGAACTAGACAATTGTCAAGAGAGTATTCAGGTATTTGTGTGGCACAAAATATTATACTATATTCTAGCAAGGAAAAGATGGACATGGTAGTGAATTATATGTGCCTGTATTTGTCGACACCGACTGGGCTAGAGATCTGGACAGATGAAAGTCAACAAATGGATATGTGTTCAAGATGTTCGGTGGAGCAATCGATTGGATGAGTAAGCGATAGGTTCTCGTAGCCTTGTTAACAATAGAATTTGAATACATGGAAGCAAAGAAGCAATATGGCTACAACTCATGGAATCAAAGAAGAAGTATGGAAGCAAAGAAGTAGTATGGCTCATGCATAGATTTTATTCATTTTTAAATGAATGTTGCATATCACCATCAAACTAGACTCATAACTTAATTTCCAAAGACCTATGAAAATAGGGGTTTGAAATTGGGTATTTAGTGTGGAGATGCCCCATCTCAACCACTAAACCACAACCCAAATCCTTACAAATAATTCTTAATTCACTTCATTGTACATTGATTCCAAAGAACAATATGATCAACATCAGAGGTTAGACATAATGTTTTAACAAAGAATACATAAGAGACTTGTAGAGGGAATGTGGGAGAAATAATTTGACACGTGGATTCAAATTCATGCATTAAGATGATCCCTAGGCAACAAAACACTAACAGGTAGGTGGAATTATAATTATAATTATATAATTAGTGTAAATTCATTTCCATTTTAAAACTATTATAAAAAAATATGTTTATTCCATTAAACATTATATTATGATTAATAATAAATCATGTCACTGTATTAAAATTTCAATTTATGTTTTCATTAACATTTGTTGATGAATTAATAAGTGAATAGCCAATTGGAAATCTTGGGACTTTAGTGATTGCATGACGACTACATTTCCTTGTAGTAGCGACAACCAGCCACATGCATACTCTATAAGCTACCCCTATTCCTTTTAAGTGAAGACAAGACGTTGTGTCGAATGGTGATAATTAATACACCAACCTCTGCAGGGAGTTAATAAGTTTGTTCAGCATGTGGTTGGCGACCAGGCACAAGAACGAGTGCGAGAAGATTTTGACAAGGCTTGTTGTAATTCTGAGGATTTTTGGAATTCTAGTTTCTCTAGCAGGATTCCTAAGTGATTTCTTCAAGGTTTCTTGCCTTCTCTACATCTATTTGTTCATTACACTCCTTCTCATAATATTGTTGTTTTTTTTCATGATATCTTCCTTTGTGGTCACAAACAAATGGGTGGGGAAGCTTGCATTAAACAAGGGATACAAAGAGTAACATCTAGGCCATTACTGGCGCTGGATACAAAAATGGGTCCAGTACAAAACCGCATGGAGCTTCTAGGTGGTACTTCTCCATGCATTCCAATTCGAAAGAAGGAAAAACATTATAATGTTTAAATACAAAGAGAAAAGGGAGGTCTAGAAAAAGAAGCAAAAGCAACTTATGTTGCTATGATCATTCTTCTTCTCTTAACAATAGTGATGGAAACCATGCAAAAATCATAGGGCAGGGTGGGTAGGAATGTACTTAGGGTTTTAGGAGAACCACATATGGCCTTGGAAATGACATGGAAATGACCATTTCATCGAAAGATCCCCTGTGTGGGGTTAAAAATATCGACAATACGTGTTATCTCAACAACGTGCTTCAATGTCTCACTTACATGCTTCATCTAGAGATTTGTTTCTCGAAAATTAGAATTCTTCTATATGTGAGTACATGTCTTTAATTTCTACAAATTGCATCATTGTGAACCTATAATTTCCTTCTTCTTTTTCCTTTTTGTTCTAAAAAAATCATTGTTCAAACCCTAGAATTGTGTGAAATTATCTTAAAAGGTCATAGAACAATGTTGAAGCTGGAGAATTGTGTGAGTTTTTTTTTATCAATATTGTTTACAAACTTTCATGTGTCGAGAATGATGTTGATTTTATCATAGATTGATGATTCCTCTGTTTCGAATTGGCATACACAAAATAAATTGAGTTTAAATTGAAATAAAAATTGGAATTTTGTGTTACCTTGCTTTGTTTTTTCTTCCTCGACAAGATTTGATGCCTCGTTGTTAAAGTTGAATGAAATTCCAAGCAAAGGAAAAGTTAAGAGAAAAAAGGGATCTCTATCCTCCTTCTTGTTATTTAGTTTCAACCAATGCATTTCACTCATTCTAGTGATATATTTACTTCTAGTGAGATATTTACGACGCCACCAACTTAGAATCAGAAGCAAAGGAACAAGTAGATAGAGTGTATACTTGGTGGAGAATATGAGCGGATGGAACCTGATCTATAGCAATATTATGGTTTGGTGTTCTTGTACTTACCAGTCGCCTTGATATACTGCATGTAATCTCGTTGAAAGAAGGTCATCGTTGAAGTTCATGTTGTAAATGTCTACAAGTAAAACATTTTAGTTCTATTTATCTTTTCGATGTGAAACATCTAATGGTAACAAGAAAATAACCTATATCGAATTGAAAATATATTTTTTTGACACTATATTAACTTTTATTCCAGAAGATTAAGTACAAATTTCATTTCATTTCATATTGTAGTGTATTCAACATGAATTCCAAATATTCTACTTCAATGAATGCATGAGTATGATGTTAAAAATGACTTAGAAAAGTATAGATTGTTCCCTGGAATAGAAATTGTTGTGTTCCATTTTTAACGAATATTCTTTTTCAGTGGTCTAAATTGTATAACGGATAGATTATCACTTTGTAATGCAGTATGGGGCAAGTGAAGGAGGAAGCTCGATCTGATCCTTCAGAGTAGGTGGAGGATACCTCGAGCGTTGAAGTAACCTTCTTCGGTTGATCCTCAAAACATCTAAGAGTACATTGTAAATATGTCGGTGATAAATATGCCAGTGACTAACACGTAATTTGAGAATATTTGTATGAAGATCACATTGAGGCGGTGAGGATAGGGTTGAGGCAAGTAGAAGGAATGTGATGGATTAACAGTCGGTTGATTTATTCACTGGTCCACAACACAAGTGTTAATACAACATGACAATCAAAATTTATTCACTCAACAAACTTAATCAGCTCAATCAATAGATGCAAAATCTATAAAATGCATCATCATCGTTTTGAGAAAGAGTTTCAATAAAATTCTAGGTTATACAAGATTGAAAAAATGTATTGTGTCGGAGGCTATTTAAATACCTCAAAAAAAACATCGATGAAGATATGAAGATATAATAGCCTCAAAACTTAGGATTGACAAAAAAAGCTCGACAATAAGAGTTCCAACTTATTAGCCAATAGCTTTTTAAATAAAAGCAATTAAAATATTACAAAATAATAACTATTTTTCTTTTCCTATGTAAAAATTTGAGAAGCACAAAAATATTTTTAGTCAAATGAATTTAGTAATTAAAGGTCAACACTAAATTGATAATTTTAGTCATGGACTTTGACGAGGACTAATAAGGGATAAGTGACATTGGCCATTTTCATGGTTTCTATTATAGTAAGGGATAAGGGAGGGGATTGTTTTTTAAATTAAATTCATTATTTGGGTCTCCATGAAGAGTATTCTCCACAAATTTATATTCAAAATCAAAACTAGTATAGGTAGTTGGCTATAAAAAAAAAATTAATAGGACAAACATGACCAATAAACTAGGGTTGTGAGTATTTCGGAAAAATATTTTATGATGAGATATTAGTATAGGTAGTTGGCTATAAAAAAAAAATGATATTACAAACATGACCATTAAACTAGGGTTGTCAGTATTTCAGAAAAATATTTTATGATGAGATATTAGAGTTTTAGTTTGGATGGCATGGATAATCTTTCATTTGTGCCCTTTAATTTCATCCTTCTTCAATTTCCATTTTATCATATGTATAATCCTTCTTTCTAGAGCTAAGTTTTTTTTCCTCAATAATTTGAACATGATTTGATTTTCTAGCTCTATATAATGGATTTTTTAAAAGAGTTATTTTCAAATCATTTTTACTTTAGTTTTATCTATAGATTTATAACATACATCTCCCAAATTAGATATATAGAGAGTTTCACCTTGTACTCAAAGCATGGGTGATTTTAAGAACCCCCCCTAAATTTATATGTATAATAATTGGGTGAATCCCCATGATACATGGGAAAAATTGAAGGTTATTTTATTAATAATAGAATATGCATATATAATTTTTTAGCGAATATTTTACTAAGTTATATAATCTTGTAAAATCTTGGAGAATCTTTCATTGAGTTATAAAATCTTGTAAAATATTGGTGAATATTTCACTTAATTGTAAAACCCTGTAAAGTCTTGGTGAATTTTTCAATAAAGTATAAAACCATATATAATAATAGGAAAATGTACCCATTAAACTATAATATACTCATATTACATATTTGGAAAAAGAAACATAATTTGTCCATCCTCAGGACAACGCTACAAGCATCTGGGGTTGTGTTTGTCAAGGTTCTCATTGTACACTCTTTGTATACCCCTCTATAGTTTTGATGATATTTCACCACAAAGTTCATATGTGTTGATACTAATCACCACTTCTGTCAATCTCAAGAGATATTAATAATTTCTCTACCACTTTTATTATGGATTATTTATTATTCATTCATCGATTATGAAAGGACCCTTCATACAAGTTCATCAAAGGATGTTCCTAAATAGGCACACACATAATTTCATCCATCAATAACTCCAAAAGTATAAGAATATTAACTAAGCGATAAGTGCTCATATCCTTGTCAACAACAAGAGTTGAATACATGGAAGCCACTCATGGAAGAAANATTTACATCAAAATATTCCTATTTTTTGCATTATCATCTTTATAATATAGGATTTTTTATTAATACATCCATCAATTTTGTTATATTTCATCTCTAAATCTTTCAAAAGAGTGGACACTTTTCTATATGTTAAAGGAAAAAAAATTGTTGATAAAAAGTATATGTTAAGCAACTATCCTCCAAATTCGACATGAAGGAGCTCGGAGCAATGAACTTCATTTTGGGGATGGAGATTAAAAGATATTGGGCAGTTAGAAAGCTTTGGTTGAATCAAAAAAAGTATATTGAAATAATTTTGAAGCATTTCAACATGCATGATTACAAACCTATAAAGGTGTCAATTCCTATGGGAGAAAGGTTGACTTCTGAACAGTGTCCAAAGACACGGGAATAAATATAGGACATGGCATGTGTTACCTATGCAAGTGTTTTTTGGTAGTATAATGTATGCAATGGTATGCACTCAACTAGACATTTCCCATGTAGTAAGAGTGTTAAGAAGATATATGTCAACACGTGGAAAGAAGCACTAGACAATTGTCAAGAGAGTATTCAGGTATTTGTGTGGCACAAAATATTATACTATATTCTACCGAGGAAAAACTGGACATGGCAGTGAATTATATGTACCTGTATTTGTCGACACCGACAGGGATGGATATCTGGATTGATGAAAGTCGACCAATGGATATGTGTTCAAGATGTTCGGTGGAGCAATAATTTGGATGAGTAAGCGATAGGTGCTCATAGCCTTGTTAACAACAGAAGTTGAATACATGGAAGCAAAGAAGCAATATGGCTACAACTCATGGAATCAAAGAAGAAGTGTGGAAGCAAAGAAGTAGTATGGCTCATGCATAGATTTTATTCATATTTTAATGAATGTTGCATATCACCATCAAACTAGGCTCATAACTTGATTTCCAAAGACCTATGAAAATAGGGGTTTTAAACTGGGTATTTACTGTGGAGATGCCCCGTCTCAACCACTAAACCACAACCCAAATCCTTACAAATACTTCTTAATTGACTTCATTGTACATTGATTCCAAAGAACGATATGATCAAGATTAGAGGTTAGACATAACGTTTTAACAAAGAATACATAGGAGACTTGTAGAGGGAATGTGGGAGAAATAATTTGACACGTGGATTCAAATTCGTGCATTAAGATGATCCCTAGGCAACAAAACACTAACAGGTAGGTCGAATTATAATTATAATTATAATTATATAATTAGTGTAAATTCATTTCCATTTTAAAACTATTATAAAAAAATATGTTTATTCCATTAAACATTATATTATGATGAATAATAAATCATGTCACTATATTAAAATTTCAATTTATGTTTTCATTAACGTTTGTTGATGAATTAATAAGTGAATAGCCAATTGGAAAGCTTGGGCCTTTAGTGTTTGCATGACAACTACATTTCCTTGTAGTAGCAACAACCAACCACATGCATACTCTGTAAGCTACCCTTATTCCTTTTAAGTCAAGACAAGACATTGTGTCGAATGGTGATAATTAATACATCGACCTCTGCAGGGAGTTAATAAGTTGGTTCGGCATGTGGTTGGAGAATAGCCATAGGATCGAGTGCGAGAATCTTTTGAAAAGGCTTGTTCTAATTCTTAGGGATTTTGGAATTCTAGTTTCTCTGGCATGATTCATAAGTTCTTTCTTCAAGGTTTCTTGCATTCTCTACATCTATTTGTTCGTTACACTCCTTCTCATAATCATGTTGTTTTTTATCATGATCTTTTCCTTTGTGGTCACAAACAAATGGGTGGGGAAGCTTGCATCAAACAAGGGATACAAAGAGTAACCTCTAGGCCATTACTAGCACTAAATATAGAAACAGGTCTAGAACAAAACCAAATGGAGCTTCTAGGTGGTACTTCTCCATGCATCCCAGTTCGGAAGAAGGAAAAACATTAGAATGTTTAAATACAAAGACAAAAGGGAGGTCGAGAAAAAAAAGCAAAAGCAACTTATGTTGCTATGATCATTCTTATTCTCTTAACAATAGTGATGGAAACCATGCAAAAATCATAGGGCAGGGTGGGTAGGAATGTACTTAGGGTTTTAGGAGAGCCACATATGGCCTTGAAAATGACATGGAAATGACCATTTCATTGAAAGATCCCACGTGTGGGGTTAAAATCTCGACAATACGTGTTATCTCAACAACATGTTTCAATGTCTCACTTACATGCTTCCTCTAGAGATTTTTTTCTCGGAAATTAGAATTCTTCTCTATGTGACTGGAGGTCTTTAATTTCCACAAATTGCATCATTGTGAACCTAGAATTGCCTTCTTCTTTTTCATTTTTGTTCTAAAAAAATCATTGTTCAAACCCTAGAATTGTGTGAAATTATCTTTAAAGGTCATAGCACAATGTTGAAGCTGGAAAATTGTGTGAGTTTTTTTTATCAACATTGTTTACAAAGTTTTATGTGTCAAGAATGATGTTGATTTTATCATAGATTGATGATTCCTCTGTTGCGCATTGGCATACACAAAATAAATTGAGTTTAAATTGAAATAAAAATTGGAATTTTGTGTTACCTTGCTTTGTTTTTTCTTCCTCGACAAGATTTGATGCCTCATTGTTAAAGTTGAATGAAATTCCAAGCAAAGTAAAAATTAAGGGAAAAAATGGATCTCTATCCTCCTTCTTGTTGTTTAGTTTCAACCAATGCATTTCACTCATTCTAGTGATATATTTACTTCTAGTGAGATATTTACGATGCCACCAACTGAGAATTAGAAGCAAAGGAACAAGTATATAGAGTGTATACTTGGTGGGGAATATGAGCGGATGGAACCTGATCTATAGCAATATTATGGTTTGGTGTTCTTGTACTTACCAGTCCCCTTGATATACTGCATGTAATCTCGTTGAAAGAAGGTCATCACTGAAGTTCATGTTGTAAATGTCTACAAGTAAAATATTTCAGTTCTATTTATCTTTTTGATGTGAAACATCTAAAGGTAACAAGAAAATAACCTATATCGAATTGAAAAAATATTTTTTTGACACTATATAAACTTTTATTCCATAAGATTAAGTACAAAATTCATTGCATTTCATATTGTAGTGTAATCAACATGAATTTAAAATATTCTACTTCAATGAATGCATGAGTATGATGTTAAAAATGACTTAGAAAAGTATAGATTGTTCCCTGGAATAGAAATTGTTGTGTTCCTTTTTTAACGAATTTTTTTTTCAGTGGTCTAAATTGTATAACAGAGAGATTATCACTTTGTAATGCAATCTGGGGCAAGTGAAGGAGGAAGCTCGATCTGATCCTTAAGAGTAGGTGGAGGATACCTCGAGCATTGAAGTAACCTTCTTCGGTTGATCCCCGAAACATTTAAGAGTACATTGTAAATATGTCGGTGATAAATATGCCAGTAACTAACATGTAATTTGAGAATAGTTGTGGGAAGATCAGAATGAGGCGGTGAGGATAGGGTTGAGGCAAGTAGAGGGAATGTGATGGGTCAACAGTTAATTGATTTATTCACTGGTCCACAGCACAAGTGTTAATACAAAACTAGTGTTAATATTGCACAAGTTTTAATACAACATGACAATCCACATTTATTGACTCAACAAACTGAATCAGTTCAATGAATAGATGAAAAATCTATAAAATGCATCATCATCATTTTGAGAAAGAGTTTCAATAAACTTCTAGGTTATACAAGATTGAAAAAATGTATTGTGTCAGAGGCTATTTAAATACCTCAAAAAAAACACCAATGAAGATATGAAGATATAATAGCCTCAAAACTTAGGATTGACAAAAAAATCTCAACAATAAGAGTTCCAACTTATTAGCCAATAGCTTTTTAAATAAAAGCAATTAAAATATTACAAAATAATAACTATTTTTCTTTTCCTATGTAAAAAATTGAGAAGCACAAAAATATTTTTAGTCAAATGAATTTAGTAATTAAAGGTCAACACTTAATTGATCATTATAGTCCTAGCCTTCGACGAGGACTAATAAGGGATAAGTGATATTGGCCATTTTCATGGTTTCTATTATAGTAAGGGATAAGGGAGGGGATTGTTTTTTTAATTAAATTCATTATTTGGGTCTCCATGAAGAGTATTCTCCACAAATTTATATTCAAAATCAAAACTAGTATAGGTAGTTGGCTATAAAAAAAAAATTAATATTACAAACATGACCATTAAACTGGGGTTGTGAGTATTTCGGAAAAATATTTTATGATGAGATATTAGAGTTTTAGTTTGGATGGCATGTATGGTCTTTCATTTGTTCCCTTTAATTTTATCCTTCTTCAATTTCCCTTTTATCGTATGTATAGTCCTTCTTTCTAGAGCTAAGTATTTTTTCCTCAATAATTTGAACATGATTTGATTTTCTAGCTCTATATAATGGATTTTTTTAAAGAGTTATTTTCAAATCATTTTTACTTTAGTTTTATCTATAGATTTATAACATACATATCCCAAACTAGATATATAGATAGTTTGACCTTGTACTCAAAGCATGGGTGATTTTAAGAATCCCCCCTAAATTTATATGTATAATAATTGGGTGAATCCCCATGATACATAGGAAAAATTGAAGGTTATTTTATCAATAATAGAATATGTATATATAATTTTTTAGCGAATATTTTACTCAGTTATATAATCTTGTAAAATCTTGGTGAATCTTTCAGTGAGTTATAAAATCTTGTAAAATATTGGCAAATATTTCACTTAATTGTAAAACCTTGTAAAGTCTTAGTGAATTTTTCAATAAAGTATAAAACCATATATAATAATAGGAAAATGTATCCATTAAACTATAATATACTCATTTTACATATTTGGAAAAAGAAACATAATTTGTCCATCCTCTAGACAACGCTACAAGCATCTCGGGTTGTGTTTGTCAAGGTTCTCATTGTACACTCTTTGTATACCCCTCTACAGTTTTGATGATATTTCACCACAAAATTCATATGTGTTGATACTAATCACCACTTATGTCAATCTCAAGAGATATTAATATTTTCTCTACCACTTTTATTATGGATTATTTATTATTGATTCATCGATTATGAAAGGACCCTTCATACAAGTTCATCAAAGGATGTTCCTAAATAGGCACACACATAATTTTATTCATCAATAACTCCAAA